>CM040395.1:1863963-2088963 GCA_022702515.1 Ilyophis sp. 1 JC-2022 | reverse complement strand
GGGGCTGGGGGGGTGGGGAGCTGGTACTGGGGGGGTAGGGGCAGGTACTGGTGGGGTGGGGGCAGGTACTGGTGGGGTGGGGGCAGGTACTGGTGGGGTGGGGACAGGTACTGGGGGGGTGGGGGAGCAGGTGCTGGGGGGTGGGGGGGGGACGTACGTGAGCTCGTGCAGTTTGCGGCTCTTCTCCTGGTCGGTGGACTTCAGCTTCTCGTGCTCCAGCCTCAGCCTCTCCTGCTCCAGCATGGTCTTCTGGTTCAGACTGCAGAGAGAAGGGGACCCCCGTGTCACCCCAAAAAACTCACCACATACACATAACTCTGGTTCAGATTGCAGAGACGGGGACCCCCGTGTCACCCCAAAAAACTCACCACATACACATAACCAATAACAATGTACTGTATATACGCAGAAGAGAGACACCAGGCATCTGTATCAGTCACATAAACAGTCACATAAAATAAGCAATTTATATGCTGAAAAAAACTGAACTGGTGAAGTATGGGATTGGTTTGAGAGTAGAGACCAAGTGAGAGAGTAGAGGCCGAGTGAGAGAGTAGAGACCGAGTGAGAGAGTAGAGACTGAGTGAGAGAGTAGAGACCGAGTGAGAGAGTAGAGACCGAGTGAGAGAGTAGAGACTGAGTGAGAGAGTAGAGACTGAGTGAGACAGGACAGCACTGTGGAGACACCACGATATCAGACAGAACCCCCCAAAGTGGCTCTGTGTGTGACAGTGAGGAGGAATCGTACTCCTGCAGCTCTGTGATGAGTTTCTCCTTCGTCTCCAGCTCATCCCGAAGGCTGCTGATCTTCTTCTGGTGAGCCTCACGGTGACCCTGGATCTGCTTGTCCACTGCCTCCTGTAGGGGAAACATTTAACCTTTACACACTTCCTGAAGTCCAAACCACAGGGGAAACATTTATCCTTTACACACTTCCTGAAGTCCAAACCACAGGGGAAACATTTAACCTTTACACACTTCCTGTAGTCCAAACCATAGGGGAAACATTTAACCTTTACACACTTCCTGAAGTCCAAACCACAGGGGAAACATTTAACCATGACACACTTCCTGAAGTCCAAACCACAGGGGAAACATTTAACCTTTACACACTTCCTGAAGTCCAAACCACAGGGGAAACATTTAACCTTTACACACTTCCTGTAGTCCAAACCACAGGGGAAACATTTAACCTTTACACACTTCCTGTAGTCCAAACCACAGGGGAAACATTTAACCTTTACACACTTCCTGTAGTCCAAACCACAGGGGAAACATTTAACCTTTACACACTTCCTGAAGTCCAAACCACAGGGGAAACATTTTAACCATTATAAACATGTGTTTCAATTACATTTTTAACAGGATGGACATTTTTTCAGTTCTGTAATTAATCAGAGCTCATACTTGCACTATGCATGTTCCGTTCTGTAATTAATAATTAATCAGAGCTCATACCTTCACTTCATTGGCAGTCTGAATCTCATTCTCCTTCTCCATGGCCTGGACTTTCTCTGTGGGGGAAGAACATCTTACTGTCATTCTCCTTCTCAACACTAGGGGGTGCACATAACACGCAAACACACCGGTGTTCTAGCCCTTTTGGTGTTAGTATACTTGAAAAGGAGGTGAACTTGGCCAAAATTAAACCCCAGCCGAACATTAGCATCACATACAGACATACGTATACTCAATACGGCTACAAACAGCTCATTTAGTGACACTGGGGGGCGTATTTAGACTGCGTTATTGATTGTCTACTAAAAATAATCTTATTTTCATTCGGTTTCAGCTGTGTATTAGTTAATCAAACTGTTTGTAGCCTAGTCACTGTGTAGCTTAAGTATATTGAAGTATCAGCGGTCAGTTGGTAACTTGCTTTGTGTAATTAGGTCTGTTGTCTAACTGTGGAGTTACCCTGGGCGCTGATCTTCACCAGCCTAACTGTGGAGTTACCCTGGGCGCTGATCTTCACCAGCCTAACTGTGGAGTTACCCTGGGCGCTGATCTTCACCAGCCTAACTGTGGAGTTACCCTGGGCGCTGATCTTCACCAGCCTAACTGTGGAGTTACCCTGAGCGCTGATCTTCACCAGCCTAACTGTGGAGTTACCCTGGGCGCTGATCTTCACCAGCCTAACTGTGGAGTTACCCTAAGCGCTGATCTTCACCAGCCTAACTGTGGAGTTACCCTGGGCGCTGATCTTCACCAGCCTAACTGTGGAGTTACCCTAAGCGCTGATCTTCACCAGCCTAACTGTGGAGTTACCCTGGGCGCTGATCTTCACCAGCCTAACTGTGGAGTTACCCTGAGCGCTGATCTTCACCAGCCTAACTGTGGAGTTACCCTGGGCGCTGATCTTCACCAGCCTAACTGTGGAGTTACCCTGAGCGCTGATCTTCACCAGCCTAACTGTGGAGTTACCCTGGGCGCTGATCTTCACCAGCCTAACTGTGGAGTTACCCTGGGCGCTGATCTTCACCAGCCTAACTGTGGAGTTACCCTGGGCGCTGATCTTCACCAGCCTAACTGTGGAGTTACCCTGGGCGCTGATCTTCACCAGCCTAACTGTGGAGTTACCCTGGGCGCTGATCTTCACCAGCCTAACTGTGGAGTTACCCTGGGCGCTGATCTTCACCAGCCTAACTGTGGAGTTACCCTAAGCGCTGATCTTCACCAGCCTAACTGTGGAGTTACCCTGGGCGCTGATCTTCACCAGCCTAACTGTGGAGTTACCCTGGGCGCTGATCTTCACCAGCCTAACTGTGGAGTTACCCTGGGCGCTGATCTTCACCAGCCTAACTGTGGAGTTACCCTAAGCGCTGATCTTCACCAGCCTAACTGTGGAGTTACCCTGGGCGCTGATCTTCACCAGCCTAACTGTGGAGTTACCCTGGGCGCTGATCTTCACCAGCCTAACTGTGGAGTTACCCTGGGCGCTGATCTTCACCAGCCTAACTGTGGAGTTACCCTGGGCGCTGATCTTCACCAGCCTAACTGTGGAGTTACCCTGGGCGCTGATCTTCACCAGCCTAACTGTGGAGTTACCCTGGGCGCTGATCTTCACCAGCCTAACTGTGGAGTTACCCTGAGCGCTGATCTTCACCAGCTCCTCGTTCAGTGTGTCCACGGTCTCCTCCAGCTGTCTCTTCTTCTGCTCCACATTGTGCAGGTACTCCGTTAGAGACTTGATCTTAGCCTCGTGCTAGAGGGAGGGGGAGAGACATAGAGGCTTAACTGTCACCCGACGAGTAACGGTAGCAATATTAACATAATTATAGGTCATGACGTAACTATCATATAAGATATATATACCTGTGATATACGCGGCTGTGTTGCGTACCTGTGATATACGCGGCTGTGTTGCGTACCTGTGATATGCGCGGCTGTGTTGCGTACCTGTGATATACGCGGCCGTGTTGCGTACCTGTGATATGCGCGGCTGTGTTGCGTACCTGTGATATGCGCGGCTGTGTTGCGTACCTGTGATATACGCGGCCGTGTTGCGTACCTGTGATATGCGCGGCTGTGTTGCGTACCTGTGATATGCGCGGCTGTGTTGCGTACCTGTGATATACGCGGCTGTGTTGCGTACCTGTGATATGCACGGCCGTGTTGCGTACCTGTGATATGCACGGCTGTGTTGCGTACCTGTGATATGCGCGGCTGTGTTGCGTACCTGTGATATGCGCGGCTGTGTTGCGTACCTGTGATATGCGCGGCTGTGTTGCGTACCTGTGATATACGAGGCTGTGTTGCGTACCTGTGATATGCGCGGCTGTGTTGCGTACCTGTGATATACGCGGCTGTGTTGCGTACCTGTGATATGCGCGGCTGTGTTGCGTACCTGTGATATACGCGGCGGTGTTGCGTACCTGTGATATACGCGGCCGTGTTGCGTACCTGTGATATACGCGGCTGTGTTGCGTACCTGTGATATCCTCGGCTGTGTTGCGTACCTGTGATATGCGCGGCTGTGTTGCGTACCTGTGATATGCGCGGCTGTGTTGCGTACCTGTGATATGCGCGGCTGTGTTGCGTACCTGTGATATGCGCGGCTGTGTTGCGTACCTGTGATATACGAGGCTGTGTTGCGTACCTGTGATATGCGCGGCTGTGTTGCGTACCTGTGATATACGCGGCTGTGTTGCGTACCTGTGATATACGCGGCTGTGTTGCGTACCTGTGATATGCGCGGCTGTGTTGCGTACCTGTGATATGCGCGGCTGTGTTGCGTACCTGTGATATGCGCGGCTGTGTTGCGTACCTGTGATATGCGCGGCTGTGTTGCGTACCTGTGATATACGCGGCTGTGTTGTGTACCTGTGATATACGAGGCTGTGTTGCGTACCTGTGATATACGCGGCTGTGTTGTGTACCTGTGATATGCGCGGCTGTGTTGCGTACCTGTGATATACGCGGCTGTGTTGCGTACCTGTGATATACGCGGCTGTGTTGCGTACCTGTGATATACGCGGCTGTGTTGCGTACCTGTGATATACGCAGCTGACAGGCGGCCAGCTCGTTCTCGTTTTCGTACATCTTCTTGTTGCCCTCTGATTGGCTGCTCTCCAGCTGCTTGCAGCGCTTCACCATCGTCTTCACCTCGGACTTCATCTTACTGATGTACAGGCGCGCCACCGTGAACTCCTCGTCAATCAGCCCGCTGCCCTCGTGTTGCTATTTGAGACGGAAGGCAGGGGGAGGGACCAGAGTCATAAATTATGTCACTGCGTCGCCGGCCGCAAAAAAAGTGGATTTTCCCCTGATTATTAGGACTAATCAAAAAATACAGATTTTAAGATATTAAACATTATTATATTATATTACACGCACACACACAAACACAATGAACTCTTGAAAAGAACAGTTGAAAGTAGGAGAGAATGTTTATCAATAAAGCAGAATACTAGTGCCCCCCCCCCAAAAAATCTGTATTCCCCCAATTAGTCAAATAACAGTCAGGAAAGAGCAGGATCACACCTCCTCTTGTCTAACGGTCGGGGCTTACCTTAATGTCGTTGCTGTGTGACGGACGGGTCATTATTACCTTAATGTCGTTGCTGCCCACGGCAATGCCAATTTCAGTCAGGTCCTTGAGCAGCGATGACATCATCTCAGTCACCCTCTTCTTCTGGTGATTGGTCATCTCCTTCAGCTTCTGCAGCTCCGAGTCGATAGAGGCCAGAACGGTCTGGAGGACAGAGAGAGAGAGGGCAACATCAACACCCAAAAACAGAGAGAGGGCAAAGTCTACGTCAAAAATAGTAGACCGACCGCTTCCCCCCCTTTAGGCTGAGTAATTTCATTTATAACGCCTCCTTGGAGTTAATGTCACACTCCCGCTGAAAGACGGCAGCAAAGGCTTCCCGTGATAAAACCTAAGCTTGACCGAGACCACGATCCTTTATCCCAACTGGCCTGGTGGGGAGCTGAAGGACAGAAGTGTGGGCTTGAGGCACAGACTGGTGGGGAGCTGAAGGACAGAAGTGTGGGCTCGAGGCACAGAGAAGGCCCAACTGAAGCACCAGCTGAAGGACAGGGGGGGACTATTTTTAGGCCATAGTCTTAAGTGGGTCAGAACTGGTTAAGAACACAGTGTCTGGACTGGGTTGGGTTGGTTTGGTTTGGTTTGCATTTGGCTGGGATGGGTTGGTTAGTATTGCCCTGGGTTTGGCTGGGTTGCATTGGGTTAGGTTGGGTTGGTTTGCGTTGGGTTGGTTTGCGTTGGGTTAGGTTGGGTTGGGCTGAGTTGGGCTGAGTTGGGCTGGGTTGGGCTGGGTTGGGCTGGGCTGGGTTGGGCTGGGCTGGGCTGGGCTGGGTTGGGCTGAGCTGCATTGGGTTGGGTTGCGTTGGGTTACTCTGGCTCTGGGAACTCACTGATTTCTGGTTGAGCTCCTCGCTCAGGGACTCAAAGTCCTGGGTCTTGTCCTCCACCTCCTGGCTCTTCTGGTCGTAGTTAACGGCCAGCTCCTCCAGAGCCTGCAGCACCTCCTTCACCTCCTCCTTCGACGCCTCGTTCTCCGCCTGCAGCCGGTTCAGCTCTGCCTGCAGGTTATCGTAGTCACGCCGGGAGGAGGCCAACAGCTGGGGGAGGGAACAACGCACACACGCCACGCACACGCCACGCACACGCCACACACAACACACACAGTGTCAGAAAATTATGCTTCTTCATAAAAAGTAGATAAACTCTAAGTGGGCGTGAGTCACACTCACCTCGTCCTGATCCAGCATCTGCTCCTTCAGCTTCTCAACCAGCTGGCTCTGCTGGTTAATCTCATCATCCTAGAGAACAGAGAAAGCACAGCCATTACACAGAGAAAGCACAGCCATTACACAGAGAAAACACAGCCATTACACAGAGAAAGCACAGCCATTACACAGAGAAAACACAGCTATTACAGTCACACACCACCCTGACACACACGCAAATGTAGGGTGAATACTACAAGCTAATAGCACTGCAGTACTCAACAGAAATAAATAAAATCCAGGAACCCACACTACTGCTGTCATAAGTACTCATTCCATCAGTAAATTAATGCAGCCATGTAAAATACCTCAGTGCAATTTTCTGTGTAATAATCCCTATGTCCACAGGGGGAGCTCTCACCTTGTCGTCCAGCTGCTTATAGAGCTTGGCGAGCTCTGCCTCACATTTCTCCTTCTCGGCGTCGGTGAGTCGAACCCCAGGCACCCCGGGCGTGGAGGCGGGCTTCTCGTTGTTCGCCACGTTGTCCAACGCCTGGAACTCTGCATTGGCCTTCTCCTTATCAAACTGCTCCTCCACCGGCACGCTTTCACCTGCAGGGGGCGACATTGGTGGTCAATCCAACTAAGCTTGCCTGAATGGGGCAATCGCAACTCAAGCATGTGTCCACAATGCCAATTAATCATAGGTCGGTGAGGTTAGGGTTAGGGTTGCAAGTCCAAATGCACACAACCACAAGGTCAAATGCACACAAACACAAGGCCAAATGCACACAAACACAAGACCAAATTCAGTAGACTGAGAACGATTTAGAACAGGGAGCGATTTCTAATGGTCACACTGCTGATATCGCCCTGTGCGTCTCTCACCGTTCCTCCAGCGATTGAGCTCATTCTCCAGCCAGTTCACGGTGCTGCGTAATGTCTTGTTCCTCTCCTTCTCTCTTTCGTACTTCTTCTTCCACTGCTCAGCCGTGAGCTCCATGTTGACACACACCGTGTTCTTAATCGTCTTTGCCCTGCAGTTACAAAAACACCGTGGGGTTATGCTTGACATCATAAACGTCCGAAAGCTCATTTGTGAAATCATAAACACCAGCTGTTTCCTTCCCGCATTGTACACGTCAACGTTACGCTTGTGACATCGCCAACACCAGACATTTTTGTTTGTGACATCATAAACATCAACATTCTGTTTGTGATATCACAATCACCAAGCATTTCATTTGTGACATCACAAACATCAAAGATTACCTTTGTGACATCATAAACAAATAAAACTACTAAAAAAGCCAGAGGGAGCAATATTACTGAGACAAAAATTACCCTCCATTTCATAACTAGACTTTTAATTTGACTTGACAGGTTGTAGTAGTAATGTATGTAGAGTGTGTTTGGTTCAATGTATGTTGAGTGTGCGTGGTTCAATGTATGTTGAGTGTGCGTGGTTCAGTGTATAATGAGTGTGTGTGGTGAGCAGTTGGGGCTCACCGTTGGCCGAACATCAGTGTAGATTTGGTCTCGGACTCGTTGTAGGATGAGGGGGAGCAGCAGATGATGATGGTGGTTCTGCAGTTACCCCCCAGGGAGTCCTGGAGGATTCTGGTCATTTTACTGTCTCTGTATGGGACATACGTCTGAGCGAGAGAGACAAAGAAAGAGAGAGGGGTTATTCATGAGGTGAAACAGCCCACACACACAAACACACATTGCATACATGTGCACACATATTCACATTTTTAGGCCACAATATCTTATTTCCAGGTACTCTTACAAGCGATACTACAACCGCTCTGCATTTTAATTGATCTCTATGAGAATTGGGGGGTGGGAGTAGATTTAGCTGTAAATTACACGGGAATAGTATGGAGCACATGGTTGGTAAAATGGCTGTAAATCAAGAGTCTGAGGTATCAAACAAGCCTCAAACCATCACTCTGCTGCCAGAAATACAGTAGATATGGATGGATCACTTGAAGGGTTTCTTCTCCTGATTTCAATAAGAAAATGAGTCAGGAGAAACAACCCATGCACACACACTCACACACTCACACACTCACACACTCACACACACTGTTGTACTCACAGAGCCTTCTGCCAGAGCTGAGATGACGTTGCCGAGGGAGGACAGAGACTTGTTGATGTTCTTGGCCTCGTCCAGGACCGCCCCCTCCGCTCCCGTTTTACTGACCTGCAGATTCCATCCCAAAAATACCTCAGTTAGCCTGAACCCCCATACCTCAGTCAGCCTAAACCCCCATACCTCAGTCAGTCAGACCATCACACACACACTCTGTACCTCAGTCAGACCATCACACACACACTTCACACACGCATATCACACACACACACACACACACACACACACACACACACACACACACACACACACACACTCTGCCTACACTCCATTACAGTTATTCCCTTACATCAGGGAGGGCTGCAGTTTAATTTCAATCAGCAGCCTTCAGAACAAGGTGTGACTCTTAAGCCAATCAACAGCTTAGAATCACTGGTACTGAAAGGTACCTAAAACCTGCAGACACAGCGCCCCCTCCAGGACTGGAGTTAAACCTGCAGACACTGCGGCCCTCCAGGACTGGAGTTAAACCTGCAGACACTGCGGCCCCTCCAGGACTGGAGTTAAACCTGCAGACACTGTGGCCCTCCAGGACTGGAGTTAAACCTGCAGACACTGCGGCCCCCCAGAACTGGAGTTAAACCTGCAGACACAGCGCCCCCTACAGGACTGGAGTTAAACCTGCAGACACTGCGGCCCTCCAGGACTGGAGTTAAACCTGCAGACAGAGCGCCCCCTCCAGGACTGGAGTTAAAGTATTCCAGGTTTCCCACATAAAAGGCCACTGCAGTGCCCGGGTTCAGTGATCTGAGCTCTGTACCTTTTCACTCCCAGCCAGATCCACCAGGTAAAGCTTTCCACTCAGCTTCTGCTCCGTCTGAGTGTTCTCCTGCTTTACATTAATGAGAAAGATACTGTGACTCCTGGAGCTGTGCTCATTCATATCTGAGAGAGAGAGAGAGAGAGAGAGAGAGGGAGGGGGAGGGGGAGGGGAGAGAGAGAGAGAGAGAGAGAGGGGGAGGGAGAGAGACACAGGGAGGGGGAGGGGGGAGGAGAGAGAGGGGTGAGAGAGGGAGAGAGAGAGGGAGAGAGAGAGGGGGAGAGGGAGGGGGAGAGGGAGAGAGAGAGGGAGGGAGAGGGAGGGGGAGGGGGAGAGAGAGGGAGAGCGAGAGGGAGAGAGGGAGAGAGAGAGAGAGAGCGGGAGAGGGAGGGGGAGGGGAGAGGGAGAGAGAGAGAGAGAGAGAGAGAGAGAGAGAGTGGGAGAGAGAGAGAGAGGGAGAGAGAGAGGGAGAGGGAGAAGGAGAGAGAGGGGGAGGGGGAGAGGGAGGGGGAGAGAGAGAGGGAGAGAGAGAGAGACACAGAGAGGGGGAGGGAGGGAGGGAGAGAGAGAGAGAGAGAGGGGGGGGTGGAGAGAGGGACAGAGCGGGAGGGAGGGAGAGAGAGAGAGAGTGAGAGAACGCGCAGAGAGAGAGAGAGAGAGAGAGAGAGAAAGGGAGAGTGGGAGGGGGAGAGGGAGAGGGAGGGGGAGGGGGAGAGGGAGGGGGAGGGGGAGGGGGAGGGGGAGGGGGAGAGAGAGGGAGAGAGAGGGAGCGAGAGAGAGAGACACAGGGAGGGGGAGAGAGAGAGAGAGAGAGAGAGAGAGAGGGAGAGAGACACAGGGAGGGGGAGAGAGAGAGAGAGAGAGAGAGAGGGAGAGAGACTGTCAGACAGGAAGTCTGGCTCTCAGTAAAGTGCTTCTGTACTGCAGCAGGGCCCATTAATGAAGATGAATGAGCCGGATTAGTCACCAGAGCAACATAAATATCCTTACAGATAACAGAAAGGTCCTCACAGCTCCGTATAAAACGAACACTTTTTTAATAAAAACAAAACATGAAACAAAAAACAACCTATGTTTCCAAAAGAACCTTAAATGTAGATGCTACAAAATATATAAGTTATAAAAAGGTTGAATATTTATTTCTATGTACAGCAACCCTGAATAATTTTATTTAAAAAATTAAATGCAACACAAATACGTCACAAATACGATTACTTTCTGCTGCCACAATTTGGTCTGAACAAAGCAACTAGGTAACGCCTTAAACCAGACAACAGCAAATCACTGAGATGGAAATAATGAACACAACCCTACACAGGGACAAGAAAGAAACCAATGACATGAAAAGGAAATGAGGTCACTGTGATGAATGCTATTGGCTCTGTAAGTTAATGAGCTCTTACTCGTCACGGCGACATGGCGGTTGGATTTTCCTTCGTCGATCGTGTCCATGACCTCCTCCGGACTGCAGACAAACCGCTCAGTGCAGCCCTGAGGCAGAGAAACGGAAAACAAACCCCAAAAAAACCCAACCCTGTGAGAAGAAACCAAGCAGCTGGGTGTGTACCTGAACACACAGAGACCAGCTGGGTGTGTACCTCAACAAACAGAGACAAGCTGGGTGTGTACCTCAACAAACAGAGACAAGCTGGGTGTGTTCCTCAACACACAGAGACAAGCTGGGTGTGTACCTCAACAAACAGAGACAAGCTGGGTGTGTACCTCAACACACAGAGACAAGCTGGGTGTGTACCTCAACACACAGAGACAAGCTGGGTGTGTTCCTCAACACACAGAGACAAGCTGGGTGTGTACCTCAACACACAGAGACAAGCTGGGTGTGTACCTCAACACACAGAGACAAGCTGGGTGTGTTCCTCAACACACAGAGACAAGCTGGGTGTGTACCTCAACACACAGACCAATTAGCCTCTGAGCTAACTAGCAACTTAGAACTACTCCTCATGTTTCATCTGTGAATATAAACGCAGTGACATTTTAACACTGTGCCTGTATCTAATCAGGTCAGACAGATGAGATATCAACAGACACTGTGGCCTTACCTGTCTGCGAACAGCACCTGTACCACTGGCAGGCCCACCGGGGACGTGCCACAGATACCGTGTTAGCTCTTAAACAGGTCATAGGGTCACGTATGGGGACCACTGCTCTTACATAAGAGGCGAAAGGGAAGCTGTGATTGGGTTCTGAATATCCTCATTTGCATGCATTTGCATATGAGTGACCGTGGTAGCATTGGGGGGCGGGGCTGTGTGATGTCTCACCTTTACATACGGGACTCTGTTCTTGTCTTCATGCACTGACAGGTTAGTCTTTGACACTGGGAATGAGAAAGAGAGTTACAAGCTGTGTGACCCAAACCAGGCATTTTTATTTTATTTATACATTTTTTATTTGGACATGGACTCCATTTAATACTTGACAGAATAATATGACAGAATAATAACAAATTCCATTATTTAAAACATCAAGGCTGACAATTTTTAAAAAAACTGGAAATGACTATTATATATTAAACCAACTCTCACCTAAACCCACTGCTCAGTACTTCCCTGTAACAAATCAAATTCAACTGGATAGAATTTGGGTTTTATGTAACTTACCATCCAAAAGGTCCCTAATTTTGTCCATGTAAATTTCAAAATATGAAACCTGTTTATAAAAATAAAAATAAATGTCATTAATAATTTCTCTCATTATGTAGAACTATACAGAAATTTCAACATGGTTTCAATAAACTGACACAAATAATGAAAATAATTGAAATTAAAATGGCTGTACACAGCTGTTTGAGAAGACAGGCAGAAAGCCTACGTACCTTGATGTGAAACTCCAGGTTCTCATCCATAGAGTAAATGTAGTTAAAAATGTCCTGGACTATTCTCGGGATGACCCCCATCGCGTCTGTATCATGGAGGTTACCCTTTAAAACAGGATCAATGAGATAATAAACAGCACTTTACTGTGATTACTGTCAAACCAAGAACATGAGAATACAGGACCGGCGTCACAAGATCATGTGCTTTTTCATTTACTAATTAAATTCAGTATTTATCAGAATAACTGCCATATTTAATGACTGTTGTAGCCACACAATGAGACAATTCAGCCATTTTACAGACACACAGACATACCTGCATGGTGTAGTTTAAAAATAACGCATACCTCCATTGTGTGTGTTTTACCAGAGGACGTCTGTCCGTAGGCGAATATGGTTCCGTTATACCCCTCAAGAACATCTGTGTAAAATAAGAGATGTATGTATTAGGGAGAGCCCTGTTACTCAAATCTCGCTCCCAGAGGGCGGAGAACTGTTGGTTTTCCACCCTCCTTTTACCTGGGACTCAGGTGTGGAGACAGTCTGGCCAATCAGTAGCACTAACTGTTCTATTCAGGTAATTCCCTGGGAGAAAAAAAAACCAGGACCGGATTTGGATCGGAAGGCCAGATTTGAGCATCTATCACAGGGGTAGGCAACCCTGGTCCTGAAGTGCCAGTAACGTTTCTGGTTTTTGTTTCATCTGAGCTTGATCACAAGAGTTTGATGGATGATTAAAAGTCTGAGCCTGAATATTCTGAATGGTGAAACGCTGAGTGCCTCCAGCACCTGCATTCTTTACACCCGATTCATTAAAATGGTTTGGATGGAGCAAAAACCAAGACCGTCTCCAGCACTCCTGGACCAGGGTTGGCTTCCCCTGATCTATGAGGTAAGGGAACAAGACTTCTCTTCGCCAGCTCAGCTGCACTGTGGAGATCCTCAGGATGGTAGAAACCATTCCGTAGCTTTAACGAGCTTTAACCGGCCGTACCTTTAACGATCTGCTGGGCGCAGGCGTTGTACACTTGCTCCTGGGTGGTGTTGGACTGGAACACTCTGTCAAACATGTAGGGCTTGCTCTGCGTGAGACAAGCACAGAGATCTCAGTCTGAGTGGCGGGCAACACAACCAATGGGGATGCAGAGTGAACACTGTTAAGGGGCGGAGCTACTATGAGCTGCCAATCATTGAATAGAGGCTTGTCACCTACGTCACAATTTGGCCAGACACGCCCACTTGTTTAGGCCAGCCAACCGCCATGTTGGAGGACCAAATGCCGGTGTTCCATAATGTTATGCAAACAAAACTTATGGGCTTAACCAAACTTATCACATTTAATCAGGAGGTTGCTTGATTTTCCTTTATTGCCATCATCGGAATTTGCTTTGCGCAATGCTTACAGGTAACTCAACAATATAAAACACGTACACAAAATATACAGGGCACAACATCACGAAACAATACCAACATAAACAAATATTATAAGGAGTCTTGGGGGGTATACTATGAATAGAATAACCTTTTTTTCCCATTTGGGAACTTCAGTTGTAGCCCCAGCAACAACACAGACATAGACAGTGGGGCAGACCCACAACACACAAACAAACATATCAAATAAAAACATTCAATAGAATCATTGTATTAATCAAATTAATTAAGTGAATTAAAGTGGAATACAGCCATGATTAAAAATAGCCCCGCTTTCCCGAGATGTCCAGTGTCATTAAGCAGTCCAACACACAAACTCCGCCTCCACGACTTTCCTCCATACACGCAGTGTTGTGGTCTCTGTACACTGACGAAACGGAGCCCCGAACTGCGTCAGCCTTCCCACTCGTCGCCTCAGGAATGAGGAATCGAAGCAGGATTAATTACCGAGTAAAACCCGGAACCCTCCCAAATCAGGAACATGGACAGAATTAAAAAGACCTGGTCTGGGTTTCATTCAGTTATCCAGCTAGTACTAACTCAGTAATTCTGCTTCGTAGTATACCACCTTAGTAAGTAAAGTGCTTGTGCAGTTCACATGGGAGCAATAGAGATAGGCTATGTTACATGTTAAAGTATTAATGGTAGGCTACAGTAGCCTACTTCAGCAATAAAACATATTTTAGCTTGATGGATAAAAAGAGAAATTGTTCAACCTAAAATAGAGATTGTTGTATGTGGCTGTGACAAGCTCTACAATAAATTGTAACTTTCTGATAAACCTGGTGTTGGTTACTACACCGAGTACGTAACATCATGTTATTGGTTTTGCTTGTGCTAAAAGGTTTTGCACACGCTAAAGGTCCTAGTAAATCAAACCCTATATGTACTGCAGCTCTGCCTCGTACACTCAAATAAAAAATGTAATTAAAATAGCGGATGTGTCATCATAGTGTTCCACTGGCTAGATGAGGGTCGCTGGGTTAGTCTGTGACGATAACAAAATAAAGGCTACCCCAGATAGACTTTATATTACAGGACAGCTCCACTGCGTTTCCATGACAACCAAAGGATGTGTTGGTCCATTCTGAAAAAGGAAAGAGGGGAGGGGGTATGCTTAATTGTCTCAGCACCCAACTCCCCCCACCCCTCTCACACATAACAGGACGTCCTGCACAGGACCTGAACAGCAAGCCGGGGAGCTAAAACTGCGGTCCTGCAGGGCTGCAACAAGACTGCATGGGCTCTTTAGCCAATCAGTGACTTAGGCACTCTGACCCGCCGCCACATCTAAATCACTTAGCCAATCAGTGACTTAGGCACTCTGACCCGCCCCCACATCTAAATCACAGCAAGAGCCTGAATAATGAAAGAGCTTTTACTCTGGGTCTGTGCGGGTATAGTGACATCAGCCCATCTCTTCTTACCGTCACCCCATGGTCAGTGGTCAGTCACATGATACAGAGCTACCAGCCAGTGGCGTGAAACAGTGTGTGAGAGAAGCAAGCACATCACGGCAGTAACCTTTGAGCCCTTTCTTTTATTACCACGAGTTATATAAAAGTTAGTGTTCAACAAAAAGGCCTCCAAGTTACACACAGAAAAGCACCAAGTATTGCTGAATATTCCTGTAACCAGGCAAAAGCCTGATGTGCAAATTAACGTGTGCAACATCAGCAATGAAAGACAGGTGTTATTGTTAAACCCACAATAAGCTACACAGTGGCCCTGGCCAATGAGATGCGGCTACACAGTGGCACTGGCCAATGAGATGCAGCTACACAGTGGCACTGGCCAATGAGATGCAGCTACACAGTGGCACTGGCCAATGAGATGCAGCGACACAGTGGCACTGGCCAAAGAGATGCAGCGACACAGTGGCACTGGCCAATGAGATGCAGTGACACAGTGGCACTGGCCAATGAGATGCAGCTACACAGTGGCACTGGCCAATGAGATGCAGCTACACAGTGGCACTGGCCAATGAGATGCAGCTACACAGTGGCACTGGCCAATGAAATGCAGCTACACAGTGGCACTGGCCAATGAGATGCAGCTACACAGTGGCACTGGCCAATGAGATGCAGCTACACAGTGGCACTGGCCAATGAGATGCAGCGACACAGTGGCACTGGCCAATGAGATGCAGCGACACAGTGGCACTGGCCAAAGAGATGCAGCGACACAGTGGCACTGGCCAATGAGATGCAGCGACACAGTGGCACTGGCCAATGAGATGTTTGAACACAGTTACAAAAGACCCCTAATCTATGTACAGCAAGGGGGGAAGGCTGTATCCATTTCTGGATTTCAAGCCAACTGCTGCACTGTATTATTTCATAAATCCAATAATTTCTGTCATCTGACCTTTTCAGAGGAGCTTGTGAACACATTTATATGGACACGCTCATGACTTGTTCTAAGGCTTGATCTCTTGAACACTCCTCTTGTGTTGTTGTTCTGTGACCTCATCGACAGGATAACTGGCATCATTAAAAACCAGAAACGCACAAAGCCCAGCAGGATCAGGAACGCCCACCCCTGATTTAAAGCATCTACCAGACACTGTGTTCATTCATCAGGAGTGTGAACCATAAATCAGATGATATTTCATGAGCTGTGTTCCTCCCACACCGAGACACCCCCTCGTCTCCCTCTCCATTTCCCGCTCTGCGGCAGCTGGTGGTTCGACACAAAACAAATAAAATACAACCCAAACTCTTCAAACAACAGATGTGTATTAAAGTCTATATACACAGCCCACCTACAGCCAGAATACTGCCAGGATGGGCAGGCCATCTCCTGCTGTACTGAAGGTGTTGGGCGGCTAGAGCAGTGACATGACGTGCTAAAGCATCATCATTTCCTGACTATTTTGAGCCGTTCCTGTCATTTACTTATGAGCTTATTATCTTTACTAAAGATACACTTCAAAGGGCCGATGGCGGTTGGCTTCCAGATACACATCTAATTCTCTTATGAAACAGGCCCACTGTTCAATGTGACTATAACTGCAAGGTCATTCGTCTGACCTGCTACACACAAGCACAAGACTCATAAATACAAGATTCTAAATTTAAAAAAATATCTAAATATCACAGGGTGTCAATGTCTGCCTTTATTTCACTGCCAGTGTTATGCGCTCTCTGGAACGGGGCGCCAGAGGGAAAGAACAACCCAACGATTATTCAACAACATTCAGAGGCCAATTCCACAAACATCAAGCTAGATGTTTGCAGTCCTATACTTGCACTTTGTTGCTTGTGTATTTCAGGCAAAGCTGCAGTGTAGCATAATAATTAAACTGGAATTCCCAGGCAAGGAATTCAACCTACAATCTAGCAAGGTACTTAACCTGAATGACCAAGTATCCAGCTGTATCTCATGAGGTCACTTCTTCCAGTACAGAATATACTTCCTGTTCTGATGGTTCTGAGAGACACCCCCTTCAAAAAGGCCTTTTATGGATTGCATGGGTGGTCCATCCTGTTAAGGTACTGTTCTAGGGGCACGGACGGGCCCCGCAGTCTGGTATGGAATCTAGCCTCACACAAAGACCACACAAAGAACTGCACCACTGGACACCGCTTGCGCCAATGACAGCCGTGGTACAACCGCTGGAAACGCTACATGCAGCTACACCTGGGGACACGTCCGGATTCCATGTTCCATATCCCAGGCTACTCATAACAGGTGACGCACGTAGAACATAAATCCCAATCGCTAAATTTGCTGATGTTTCCATGTTTTTAAAGAATAAAAGAAGCAGGATGCGCCAACTAGTAGACAATGGATCTCTGATTTATGAGCCAATAGCCAATGGATCTCTGATTTATGAGCCAATAGCCAATGGATCTCTGATTTATGAGCCAATAGCCAATGGATCTCTGATTTAAGGGCCAATAGCTTGGCAGATTCTTGGCACGTCCAACTGAACTCTTTCCCACAGGTTACTTTCTAAGTGCAAACTGGACCAATTTCCAGAAAACCATTAAATTAAATGTGCAAATAGACACATGCAGTAAATAATCATCATTATATAAACTGAGAATGGCTGAGTGTGTGTTTTAAAAGCCTAAGATGTCTTCTAGAATCTTCTAACACTGAAGCCGGGGGTTGGAGAGTTGGGGGGGATACACTTAACGTTTTAAATCTAACAGAATACTGTCCATAAACCACTTACAGGCTGTGGAGAATAAGTTATTGTGGTTCACATGCTATGCTAAGCTCAGTACGGTGCAATGCCTGCTTTAAGGGATCCACAGTCTCCTCTCTTGTCCAGTAACTCAAAGTCCACAAACAGTAAGACTCCCAGTGTGTTAAATCTTGCATCCACAGCTCAAAGACGTTAAAACCCACGGCTATTTCTAAAGACGCCTGTGTGTTGACCATGTTGCAATTATTGGAAAAAAATCTTTTAAAAAGGCTGAGAACTCAAGCAGCACATTACATTAGATCAGAGAACGGTCTGTTCAGCCCATCCAGGCTCACCGTTCACACGCATCAGTGGGTCCCTAACCCAGCTCAGAGAGATCTCTAGCTGCTGAATGAGGTGTGCTTTGTTAGGGTTGGAGTGAAACCTACAGGAGGGTAGATCTCTACCTGCTGAATGAGGTGTGCTTTGTTAGGGTTGGAGTGAAACCTACAGGAGGGTAGATCTCTACCTGCTGAATGAGGTGTGCTTTGTTAGGGTTGGAGTGAAACCTACAGGATGGTAGATCTCTAGCTGTTGAATGAGGTGTGCTTTGTTAGGGTTGGAGTGAAACCTACAGGATGGTAGATCTCTAGCTGTTGAATGAGGTGTGCTTTGTTAGGGTTGGAGTGAAACCTACAGGAGGTAGATCTCTAGCTGTTGAATGGGGTGTGCTTTGTTAGGGTTGGAGTGAAACCTACAGGACGGTAGATCTCTAGCTGTTGAATGGGGTGTGCTTTGTTAGGGTTGGAGTGAAACCTACAGGACGGTAGATCTCTAGCTGATGAATGAGGTGTGCTTTGTTAGGGTTGGAGTGAAACCTACAGGACGGTAGATCTCTAGCTGTTGAATGAGGTGTGCTTTGTTAGGGTTGGAGTGAAACCTACAGGACGGTAGATCTCTAGCTGTTGAATGAGGTGTGCTTTGTTAGGGTTGGAGTGAAACCTACAGGAGGGTAGATCTCTAGCTGCTGAATGAGGTGTGCTTTGTTAGGGTTGGAGTGAAACCTACAGCACAATAGGAACAGGGTTGGGGACCCACTGCCTTAGATGATCTCTGTGAATAAGGAGCATTATGCCTAACTGTACATCACTCAAATCTTTAACACACACAGATGCTTAACGGAGCTACGTGCAGCGAGTGTTTTTCTCTGTTGCAGGGCTCTCCTTCTTCCTCCACCTCCCTGGAGGCCAGATTAAAACCACCGACCTGTCATCTCCCAATCAGCAACACAAGTGCTATCAGCTCAACAAATGGCATTTCCTCCATTTGTTTCAGTAGGGTTCCACCTAGCCCATTATCAGGACGTACCCCCTCTTATCCAACAGCTGGAATTAAACAACGGGCAGAAACAGCTCGTTTACTTAAAGAAAACAACTAAAAAATCAGGCTTCTGACGTCCTGTTTAAGTCTACATGCTCCACACAAGTAAGCGAGTGCATTGTAGCCATGGAAACAGATGGCGCCTATTATGCAAGTTTTCATCAACCGCAAACACGCCTGAACTTCAGGTCTGGGTGACTGCCATGATGGACACGCCCCAAACAAATACGGGAACCTTCCGAGAGGCCTTTAACTTTGAAATGCAGGCCTCTCTTTTAGGCTATCTGAAACCTCAAGGGGTTTAGCAACTCATAAACTCCCTGCAATTAAAGCAGCACACTTCTGTGTATCATCATACAAAATGCTGATGAATTATGTGAGCGCGCCGTTACAGTTCACTTATTACAGTCCAGTTAAATTTTAAATAAACAGAGCTCCAGGTTCAGAAAGTAAAAGTCCTTCCAATCACCTGGATTTGCTAAGTAGCAAGTATTCTTCAGCCAGGAGGCTAATTAATTAGTGAAATCAGCTGGCTCAGTTCATGGGTGGAAGAAACACATGGCCGGACTTTTACTTTCTGACCCCTTTACACTTTTGGAAATAAATAAGTAAATAACTCCAAACTAACTTTTGCAACAATGTATCAAGTTATAAGATCAATGTAGGTATAACAAGAAATGAAAGGATGTAAATAATCTAGGCCTATACAAAGGTGGTTATGTTGCCATGGCTACCGGGTCACACCCTTGCCTCTGTATGAAACATTTGAAAGTAAAGACAATGGTCATGGCTTTCAGTCAAAATTCCTCAGTATCAGCAATCCCCAGGTAACCAAGGTAACACCAGACTAGAGGATAAAAGGAAGGTGACATTAGATTTCACTAGACTTACGTTACGTTTTGAAACCCCCTCAAAATGGCCACAATTCAGCAGAGCACTTTTAGCCTAGCTACATCTTCACCTCTGACTGGAACAGAAATGCGATGGTTTGCAATTAATAAACATGGCTGCGAGGTCATTTTATACCTGCGATTGAAAATAGAGAATTCCATAAAAAGTTACATTTATTTTCAGGAGTAGCAAGGATTACTTTCTATGGTGAATTGTGCCAGATATGGGATAAAGCAATGCACATACTCGATTTAAGGAATCATTAAAGAATCACACTAGTCTCCTGTGCACACAACAAGAACACACTTGTACAGTGGACTGAAGGGTGCATCAAAGCAGATGTTCGGTGATTACAGGCCTTAATTACAGAAATCCCTGTCAAACAGAAATTCAATCCTGCGGGCTTTTGTTAATACAAAAAAATAAATAACAACCGCCTTTCAAGACAAGTTCCTGCTTGAAAATCCAATCAATGGAGGGAGATGTTAGACAAAGACCTTCCTTTTTTGTAACATACCTACAAAAAGCTTTGCATGCTAGCACCACAGGAGAAAAAGTGTCTTACTCAAATGCCTACACAACGCAGGCTAGGATAACGTCAATGCACACAGTAATGTAGACGTGACAACGCCCACATCAGTCCCCTGTTTTGAGACAAGACAAATGTCTCTTCACTTTTCAGTTATAATCTAAACTAAAGTCCAACGTACAGCATAAAAAAAATAAAAAAAATAAAACATTCCATCCATATCCGGCGTGGCTGAGGTAAGCAGTCCCAAAATGCAATGCATGATATGACGTTCAAGCCAAGCTATATTCTGATGAGGCCAAGCCACAATACAGAGGCCAAGCAACAATACAGAGGCCAAGCAACAATACAGAGGCCAAGCAACAATACAGAGGCCAAGCCACAATACAGAGGCCAAGCAACAATACAGAGGCCAAGCAACAATACAGAGGCCAAGCAACAATACAGAGGCCAAGCAGCAATACAGAGGCCAAGCCACAATACAGAGGCCAAGCAACAATACAGAGGCCAAGCAACAATACAGAGGCCAAGCAACAATACAGAGGCCAAGCAACAATACAGAGGCCAAGCAACAATACAGAGGCCAAGCAACAATACAGAGGCCAAGCCACAATACAGAGGCCAAGCAACAATACAGAGGCCAAGCCACAATACAGAGGCCAAGCAACAATACAGAGGCCAAGCAACAATACAGAGGCCAAGCCACAATACAGAGGCCAAGCCACAATACAGAGGCCAAGCCACAATACAGAGGCCAAGCTACAATACAGAGGCCAAGCCACAATACAGAGGCCAAGCCACAATACAGAGGCCAAGCTACAATACAGAGGCCAAGCAACAATACAGAGGCCAAGCCACAATACAGAGGCCAAGCAACAATACAGAGGCCAAGCCACAATACAGAGGCCAAGCCACAATACAGAGGCCAAGCAACAATACAGAGGCCAAGCCACAATACAGAGGCCAAGCAACAATACAGAGGCCAAGCAACAATACAGAGGCCAAGCAACAATACAGAGGCCAAGCCACAATACAGAGGCCAAGCAACAATACAGAGGCCAAGCAACAATACAGAGGCCAAGCCACAATACAGAGGCCAAGCCACAATACAGAGGCCAAGCAACAATACAGAGGCCAAGCCACAATACAGAGGCCAAGCAACAATACAGAGGCCAAGCAACAATACAGAGGCCAAGCAACAATACAGAGGCCAAGCAACAATACAGAGGCCAAGCAACAATACAGAGGCCAAGCAACAATACAGAGGCCAAGCCACAATACAGAGGCCAAGCCACAATACAGAGGCCAAGCCACAATACAGAGGCCAAGCCACAATACAGAGGCCAAGCAACAATACAGAGGCCAAGCCACAATACAGAGGCCAAGCCACAATACAGAGGCCAAGCCACAATACAGAGGCCAAGCCACAGAGGCCAAGCTACAATACAGAGGCCAAGCCACAATACAGAGGCCAAGCCACAATACAGAGGCCAAGCCACAATACAGAGGCCAAGCCACAATACAGAGGCCAAGCCACAATACAGAGGCCAAGCAACAATACAGAGGCCAAGCAACAAGCAAAGTAGAATGGAGAGTAGCTTCTCAGCCTTTGGGCTTGAAAGGACGTCACTATGGAGGATTAGAGACCGTTGTGGTAAATGTAGGCTATGACAGCCGCTAAAGCTGAAACTTTGCTAACTTGAGGTCTAGAGGATGTCTGTGGGTATATGTGCTAAAAGCACAGAGCTGTCTTTTTTTTTCTTGAAAAGGGCCAAACAGGATTCAAAAGGAGCCACTCAACATTTAGGTTATATACAAGATGTAATGAGATCAAAACATTTCGTCTCAAAATAACCTTGAACTGAGGGTGTTCAAAGAGTTCAGCTTACAGGCATTCTTTCTGGTATAAATTTAACCATAAAATGCAAAAGAAAAAGCATTCATTCAAATCAAAGAAGGCTTTAATTAGCTTGAAAAAGTATGGAGTAAGAACGCTGTCAAAAATACGTACGCATAACTTTAAACATTTGTGCGTAAATACTTTTGTTGTACACAAAATGATGTTTTCATACACGTAAGTCATACATAAAATATGAAGTAAAATTGCGTGTGTGTATTTTTATGAGAGTACGCATTCAAAAGCTACGACTGCAAAGATTTATGGATACAACTCAGATTTCTTCGACTACGAATTCTTCCTTACGAATACGGATTAAAGTTTGCGGGTACAGTCGAAAAGTGTTAAAATTACGTCACTGGGGTGTCACAGGCAGGTCACAGGGAAAATTAATCGAACATCAATTCCACCAGAGCCATGCGTCGAAGGCACAAGATGGCTTTGAAATCACTAATTGAAATGTATTAAATTAATTTAAATAAATAGGCTACACTTTCAATGGATTCACTGATGATATTACACCGTACCTATTCACCGTCGCGTTCTCTTTTATCGATGTATTATCTGCCGTAGTTAGTGTGCGCTTTAAAACGATTCATTTTGGTGAGGTCCCGAAAATGAATGGGAGTGAATGGGGACCCTGACAACCAGGACAACCAGAGATGCTGTTAACGGTCAGCAGGGACATCTGATGTCGCTAATATTCACGCTATGCAAATATAATGGGGTAGGCTCCACAAAATAACTTATGTCACACTAAGGTGAAATATCCCTTTAAAGGGGTAACATGGTGGTTTACCTTACTTTCTGGTGTTTTGTATGATATTGGTACATAGGGGCATTGCGGGAACACCACAGAACTATCAAATTTGTATTTTCTTTAGGTTTGGAGAAATAGACGATTAAATTTTGCGGTCCCATTTTCAGGTCGTTTCTCGTGTTACGTCACACAAGCGAATGTAAGTTATTCGGTTTCATCTGATTTTACTCTAAAAATGTCTTGGCTTTCATGATCTGTGTGTGATAATGTCATATTCAGTTTTAAAATATAGTTTTGAAGCTTTTAAAGCGCCGTAGCTTCACGTCGTTTGGTGTAGCCAGCCCCCACCAGTCACAAAATCACATCAGCTGCTTTCAAAGTGACAAATTAATTGGGTTTCTGATGTTACTTAAAAAATATATCTTGGCTTTCATGATCAGGGGCGTTGTAGTGGGGGGGACAAGTGGACCTGACCACCCAGGGCCCCAAGGTGGGGAGGGGCCCCCAGAAGGCCCGTACTAAAGAGTTTGCATTGGGAAGGGGGCCCAGAGAGACTGCCTCTGCACGGGGCCCAGAATGTCATGCTACGCCCCTGTTCATGATATGCGTGTCTTAATGTCAAATTCAATGTGAAAATATAGTTTTGAAGCTTTCAAATGTCATATCACAAGCTAGCACTGGTCCTTTGCATATAGTTTGGAGCCAGCTTGTAAGCAGTCACACAATAACATCAGCTACCTTCGCGGCGACAAGCTAATGCAAGTTATTCGGTTTAATCTCATTTTACACAAGAAATGTCTTGGCTTTCACGATGTGTGTGTGTTAATGTCATATTCATTTTAAATATATAGTTTTGAAGCTTTTAAACATAGTAGGACAAGCTAGAACATACCCTTCCCTGGCATTAAACTGTGCTGTAAGGTTTCCGAAGTGATAAGTTAACGTCAGCTAGCTCAGGGGTTTTCAAAGTGGGGGCCGCCAGGGGGCGCCAGGGAGGCCAATTGGAAGGGAGAGGAAAATGGAAAATGCAAAAAAAAAAAAAATTATTATAACAATAAAATAAAATTTATAAAAAATATACATTTCAATTCAATTCATAAGATTATTGTGCCGGTTTAAAATAAAATATTAATTGTTATAAATCCTTTCATATCGAAATTAGGTCTTTGCCATGCCCTTCTTTCAATCGCAGCCAAAAGCGTTACGTTGAGCTGCCAACGGCCCGATTATGGAATCAAAATAGGGTCAAAAGTATTGTGTTGTGTATTAAGAAGCTGTGTGTTAGATTTTTTTTATATTTGCCAGTGTAATTTAAAAGTATTTTTTATTTTTTAAAACCATTTCGCAATAGGGGGGCCCCAGCCAGAGGCTACGCCTATTTGGGGGTCCTTGGCATGGAAAAGTTTGGGAACCCCTGAGCTAGCTGAATCAATCCTTCCCAGCATGCTATCGATAGCGTGGCCGACTGCAGTGGAGACGCACCATCGTTGTGCTTTTATGGTACTTTTATCAAAATTACGCAAATTCGGATATATGAACTGGTAGATAGCGTGTACCTTAACAATGTTTGGAGGTTAAAAGCTGGTGTGACATCTCACATTGCTTATATTAAGGACTTTGTAAACGCCTACACACTTCCTGGTAAATCCAGTCTCACTGTCTGACTGACAGTTCTCATTGATACGCCTACAAAACGAGGTGAACTTGTAGAATGGGAAATGTGGGCACATAAAAAGGAGTTGTATAGTACTTAAAAATGACTGAATAACAACATTGATGGACACAGTCACTTTGATGTTACCTAGAGATAACTGGCATGTGTCACATTCAACGACCATGTTACCCCTTTAACATCTCCACCTGAAAACTCGTTGAATAATTGGAAGGGTTGCAAAATTATTTTTGCAGGTAATGGATACATTGGCACGACTGTGCGGAAGTCCAATTTCAGAAATCTAGTTACTCACCATCTACTGACCATAAACCATCTACTGACCATAAACTGGCGGCTCTTTGTTTTGCATACGAGACGAGGCCGAGGCGAGCAGCTGACCAACCTGACCAGTCACTCAGATTATGGTAACGTTAGCTGCCTCGTTAGCGAGCTACATTTTATCCAGCGTACTATCTGCTCCGTGGGATGAACAGCAACGCAGATGTTGCAAAGAACAACCTGAAACCACCGCTATTTATCTATAGCAACTTCGTACTACAAAGTCCCCTAAAATTTTTCCCATGATAAGAAATGAACAATAAATATGTTAGTGTCATGCCATATTTACGTATGGTAACGTTAGCTAGTGCTGTGACCTGATTAGCCAGCTGCAGTGAATACCTAACGTTAGCTACATCACAAACACAACACTTGCACATAGCGGTGGGTGTGCATTATATTCCAGCATTATAGACGCAACTTAGGTTCTAGTCACAATTCATGGCTGGCAAGCAAACGAAGCCATATGAAAAGTAAGGTTAGCAAAAATATCTATCTAGTATCTGTATTCTCTTGCATTGTAATTATGAAACAATGTACCCCAGAGGACGCGAGTAGGGAGGACGCGAGTAGAGAGGACGCGAGTAGGGTGGACCCGACAGGAGTCAGTGTCCTTCCCTGTCTATTGTATCTATTAGCTTCGCCTGGCAAGTCCTTGCGAAGCGTTTAAAGGAGAGACACAAAAATCACAAGATTGCAAACTTACCGACATAACGACGTTGTCTTCACCTTGAAATTTGGCGACGTATCTGTCCCCTCTCACCACTTCAGAATTGTTCAGGGGCCTGAAACGGCACATCACTTTAATCGTGCACTCCTTCGGGACCTCCGCCATCTTCCCAGCAATCGGGGCGAGAGCTCACGATAATAAACTGGATCCTGGTGCCGGTTTGACCGTCCCGTGAGACCGCACACACTCAACCCCTCGTCGAGTGTCGTGTAGGCGACTCCACGTCGGTTTCTTGACCGGTAAATCTCCTCTACGGTGGATAAAATATCACTTCCCCTGTGGGGCGGCAGCCATGATAGCCGGCGATTCCGTGGCTGGCTTTCTGCTCTGCTCCCCTCGCGCAGTGTCGGCGGTGACGTCACCTCTGCAGATAATAACTCTGACTCTTCCGACCAGCCAAGCCCATCCTATTCCGGACCGACAGCAACACAAGCGCGACTGCGGAGGCAATCGTCTTCCAAATATGTGTCATAGAGAGCTACATAAAGAGCTAAATAGCTATATTTCCCTCACAAACGCTTACATGTTATGGACAAGATGGTAGGATATGCTTTCTGATCACCATTAGGCCTACATACCGTAACTAAGTTATATCCAATCAGTTTGCTGTAGCTCGATTGAACTAGTCGGTGTAAAGAAAAGGTTGTGATCATTAAAAAAAAAAATGTGTTGTTGCAAGAATAATAGCTCTGATCTAGAGCCTGGGATTGTCCGAATATGAAACAGCTGTTTCTTGCTAAAAGAACTGTAATTTTAAGTTTTACCACCCCTCCACCCCCACTTTGAGGGACAACTTTTAATATACATACTTAATTATACAGACATCCTACCATACATGTCACACCATACATATACGTTAAACATCATAAAAACAACAATAAACATAACAATAAATATGAAAAATTATAACAAGAATAACAATAACTACAAAATTACGACAATAATAAATCATAATAAGTGTAATAAACATAGGCCCCTCTGTTGCTGAAGTAATTACCCAACTTACCCCATTTCCCTGGCTGACAATCCCCTCCCCTGACACCCTGGCCCACCAAAACCCCTTTCCCAGGCCATATACCCTCTGATTCATGGCGAAAGAAAGAACTATTAATATTAATAAGAACTCAATAAACATCAGATTGAATGGAGAGGGAAAAGGGGGAAAGGGACATACAATAGAGGCCAGTGGGTGAAGGGCAGAACAGCCCACAAGAGCAGCGGCACTGGGGTACAGTTATAGGAGAGAGGGGTCAAATGGCTCATCGCCGCTAGAGCAGCAGCACTGGGGTACAGTTATAGGAGAGAGGGGTCAAATGGCTCATCACCTCAGCGGTCAACTCCAGCCCTCATCACGCTGGCGGATGGGCGATACATCGGTCATGGCGATACATTGCTGTATGGTCAATACATCGGTCATTGCAGTACATTGGCAGATGGGTGATATATTGGTCATCACCCAACCCTGCTGCTTCCCGGTGGGGTGTTGTGGCTGTAGCTTTAGCGGGAGAGAGAGCGCTTGTGTTTGCGTACATGTAACAGGTCATCCAGAATCAAGAGCAAAGGGAACGGTAGAGACCCCAGGCCTGGCTGCAGTGGAGAATAATAACACAATGCAATCTTCTGTTTTCCTCAGACAAGAAGTCTCAGAGAGAAGCGCATGTGTAACCGACGGAGTAACGCCTAACGTCGAGGAGCGAGGCCTACGTTAAGGGGCAAGGCCTAACATCCAGGGGCGGGGCCTAACGTCGAGGGGCAGGGCCTAACGTTGAGGGGTGGGGCCTAACGTCCAGGGGCAGGGCCTAACGTTGAGGGGTGGGGCCTAACGTCCAGGGGCAGACAGGGCCGGGAGTGCACTTCACCGAGCTCTCTCTTTAGTCCTAGTGTTTCATTTCAAAGAAACGCTGCAGTTACAGTAAGCCCGACGGTTCATGAATGCACTGTGTGATTAATAAAATCACTCTCAGAAGTGCTCCAGCCAATCCCGACTCTCTCTGTTACCGTCACATGACTTCCACTCTGCTTTTCTGCCCCTTCCACACGGTCAGCAGTGCTCATGAGACCCCTGTTACACACGCATGCCGTGACCAGAATCACAAAAAAGAACCCTAAAGAAAATTTGCTTGTTGCCCCCCCGCCCCCCCAAAGTTGAAAAGAGATCGATGTGCTTGCCCAGGGCTCGCTCTATGCGGGACAGAGTTACAGGACATCTACGTCCTTGCCCAGGGCTCGCTCTATGCGGGACAGAGTTACAGGAGATCTACGTCCTTGCCCAGGGCTCGCTCTATGCGGGACAGAGTTACAGGAGATCTACGTCCTTGCCCAGGGCTCGCTCTATGCGGGACAGAGTTACAGGAGATCTACGTCCTTGCCCAGGGCTCGCTCTATGCGGGACAGAGTTACAGGAGATCTACGTCCTTGCCCAGGGCTCGCTCTATGCGGGACAGAGTTACAGGAGATCTACGTCCTTGCCCAGGGCTCGCTCTATGCGAGTTACAGGGCTGTGCAGGATAACAGTGGGATAGCAGGCCTAACAACACCCCTCCAAAATAAATAATCTCAAAAAATCTGTTTATTATTCATAATTCAGAGGTTTTTTTCCCCCTATGCTAAATGCACTGTGTTGGCTGTAATGTGGAATACCCTTTTTCAGAATAAGTGCATGAGCCCTTCACATATTTGAGTTCTGACTGTGGGACCCGAGTTTCAGGCCAGTGGAGCAGGTTTGAGCTCAGTCTGTGGGACCACAGTTCCAGGCCCGTTTGGGTCTGAGCGGAGCACCAGGGAGGGTTCTGCATACCATAGAGATGTAGTAAAGAAAGAAAAGACTGCTCTGGGATATTTTTAATGTCTGTGGTACAAAGACACTGTTACAATACCAGTACCAGGGTACAGAGAGTTAGAGCACACACCGTGTGAGCCTTGAGCCAAAAACCCATCACTTTGTGACATCTCAGCAAACAGTTGAATGTGTATAGTGTTACTGTGTGCATAGAGAACAAACAATAGGCCTTTTGTATATTGTAAAGAAAAATAAAATTGGTTTGGTTTCGGTCTGGCCACAAGACCTCATCAACATCACAAGCAATGTCCTCCCTGGCTAAGCAGTGGGGAAAGTATCGCTAGGCATGACGAATCTAGCCCTGATATGCTTCTACAGCTATATTGCCACATGCCTCCTCCATTGCTTGTAGAAGGGGTATGCACGCATGGGTATTGCGCTCATAGACCTTCCAACACAAAGCTGAAAATAACTCCTCAATTGGATTCAGAAAAGGTGAATAGGGTGGCAGATAAACAGCAGTAAATCGTGGATGTTCGATGAACCAGTTGTGGACCAGAGCAGCCCGATGGAAACTTACATTGTCCCAGATGACAATGTATCTGGGCTGCTCAGGGCCATCTATCTGGTCTGGTGGAACGATAATATTGTGTAGTCTGTCCAGGAATGTCATGAGATGGGCAGTGTTGTAGGGGCCAAGGGTGGCATGGTGATGGAGGACGCCGTGGTGGTTTATAGCTGCGCACATGGTGATATTCCTCCCACGCTGGCCGATGATGTTCCTTCCCCTTTGCCTTCTTTTTGCCATGTTGAAGCCCACTTCATCAATAAAAATGAACACATGTGGTATTGCAGCTGCATCTAGCTGAAGAACTCTCTGAAACAGACAACAGGACAATATCAGAAATGGACCTAGAGAAGTCAATATTGTTCAGTACAAAACATTAGATTACAATACAGTAATGAGTCTAATCAGTCCTCATAGGATGCAATCAATTGTGGGAATGTATAGGACTTACTTGCAGGTCGTCATAACGTAATTATTTTACTCTTTCCGAGTTTCTCTCAAATGTCACCCTGGAGACCTGCTTCATCCTAAGGTGGCTTCCCCAGAGGACACGGTCCAGTGTGGATAAACTCACATTGTCAATGTTATGGAAAATACCATGATCTTCAATTATCCGACGTTGGATTTCCTTTAGTGTTATCGTATTGTTTTCCAGTACAAAGTTAACAACTTTAGTCACCTGTTCAGGTGTCAAAAGACGTTCTATTCCACCACGACGTAGTAATATTTCAGTTCTGCAAAAAATAAATATGCAGTAAAATATAGTAAATACTAGAAAATATTATGCAATTACAATCCAGTAAATTATAGTTTTTTTTTTACTGTTGCGATTCTTGTAACTTGCTGCAAAATGAGTTGCCTCACTGAGGACATTACGTAAAGTTTTCTAATCTAAAATTATGGACAAAGTAGAAATACAGTTCCCAATTTTATACATACTTTCTGTTTACAGTACTATTAGCCACTTGCAATAGTGTATTCAAATGTAATCATTGAGTACTGTATTGATATGTAAGAAAGGGCGGTAGATTTTTGACCTATTCTCATTTCTGAAAGTCCGGATGACTGAAGGCACAGTGAAGCGACTCAGGCTGGGCTGGACTCTCTGCCCAGCCTCCCTCATTGTAAGGCCATGGTCAACCAAAGTGGCCCGAATCTCATCTGAGATAGTTGCTCTAATTGGTCTTAGTCTTCTTCCTCTTCTTTTTCTTTTTCCTTCTTCCTCCTTCTCTCTCTGCAATATTGGCATCCATTGTTCTCCAAAACAGGAGAGCTCAACTTCGGCCCTTTTATTGCTGAAGCTCCGATTGCAAAGTGAAAAATTACTATAAGCAACAGGTGTTTGCCCATGTGAGGATTTGTGTGGTTCATTGATCATTTAGGTTTAGTGTTCTAAATGGCAGTGTTTTCCATGTGAACACAAGAGATTTTATCTATGAAAATTGTGCCAAATGTAGATAATTGTGTGTAGTGTTTTGCAAAAAGTGTGATTTAAAATTGCAAACTAAAAAACAACACTTCATATATCATTCGTATGCATTTAGAAATCAATTGTTTTACAGAAGAATTCAATAAAGAGGTTAGCAGGTCAGAGAAAGTTTGATCAGACAACCTTTTTCACGTCTACTTTTCTATGCAACTAGCAAACAGTGCCACTATGTGGCCAAGCAGAATAATTACAGGATCTCAGTGGAAGTGGTCCAACGAGGGCAATCAATGTTCTGCATGAATTTGGAACATCTTTCTAGATAGCATACAGACACTATAATAGATATATAACAGTTGATATAAAAAAATAGCCTTCAAAAATATATTTATCAAACAAGCAATTAAATAAATAAAATACCTCAGAGGAGTTGATCTCCATTTTCCCCACTAGATGGCAGACCTGGCATTCACTTGCGTTTACTATAACCTCAAAAGCGCTGAAAGCAAGGCCAGGGGACCAATCACAGCCCTCAAACGCATTGTGCAGGTCTGCATCTACAGAGTAACTTTCACCAGTGACAGAATAAATAATAGCTTTGCGTATTTTAATCTACTCTGATAAAGTGCTGCATACGCAGTCACTGTGTTAAAAATACTACATGTTTGGCCCTGATGCCCCGTTTTTTCAATGAATCTGGCCACGGAAAAGCAGTGAGTCCAAGCTTTCCCAGTTTCAAATATTATTTTACATATGAGTTACGTATGCCTCAAATGTGATGACGTATCAATTCATTTTTATGTTCTCCGACTGATCAAGGGTTTGACTTGTAAAATAATGAGCCGTGCTCTTGGTGTGCACAGGGGGGTGTTTTACCTTTGAGCAAAAAGACAGCACCTCCTACAGCACAGTATCCCCATCACCATGCTGGGGCACTGGATATATATTATGACCAGAGGAAAAAGCACCCCCTACTGGCCCCCAGGGGGGCTCCCATCCAAGTACACGACTGCTTCAGCTTCAGGAATTCACGAGAAGTTACAGGAAGTTACAAGATACAATCGCTCGAATAAAAAGCTAGATAAAGGTGTTTTGTGTACTTATTTTAGCCCAATAATGTATTTTAGGATATGTGTTCAACAATCCCTGTCAGCACATCCTTTATTTGATCTCCACTCCAGTAGCCTTTACCTCAGAACTTGTTCAGAGTAACAGTTAGGGAGATTAGGCGATGCTAAATAGCTGCAATGCCACCTGCAATTCATCCATTTTTGACTTGCACTCAGTGTACAAACTGCTCCCTATAGCATGGCGAAATCTGCTTTATCATACTGCTATCACTAAACGTCTGTTTTCTGAACCAATTAACCAACTGTTCTTAGCTTCCATTAAAGTTTTGTTGAATTCTACATGTTCCGTTTAAATGAACTAGCTGTCTTTTGAAAACTGCACTATTCCATTTGCTGTACAGAACATGTTTTTCACCCCATCTCTTTTTGATCTCCACATAAAGAATTGTCCTTGGCATTGATTGAAAAAAAGGAAGGTAAATATATCTCCATTCATCACTGAAACATCTTTGATGTGACGAGTAGCACAACTGAGCCACAGTGAGCGTGCCAGAAGAGAGGCACATACAACACACACAGGCCTTCTTTCATTGCCTTCAGTCGGTTGGCATGGATTCACATTTACGCTGGATTCAGGAGACAGGCATGGATTCACATGTACGCTGGATTCAGGAGACAGGCATGGATTCACATGTACGCTGGATTCAGGAGACAGGCATGGATTCACATGTACGCTGGATTCAGGAGACAGGCATGGATTCACATGTACGCTGGATTCAGGAGACACGCATGGATTCACATGTACGCTGGATTCAGGAGACAGGCATGGATTCACATGTACGCTGGATTCAGGAGACAGGCATGGATTCACATGTATGCTGGATTCAGGAGACAGGCAAGCATGTCTTCTGTTCAGTCACTGTGGTGTAACTGAGATCTGAAATAATACTGACAGAAAAAGAGATGGAAGAGAGAATGAGAGATAGAGAAGATGAATATATATGTGAGAGAAAGACAAGCGGAGGGAGAAAGAGACCAAGTAATTCCTCTCCTAAGCTACTTTCACTTCGTTAGCATTCTTTAGACTGAGATTCCACTCAACCAGCCTATCAGACCAACGTGGACAGATCACAGATTACAGATTACATTTCTCTCACTCAGTTAAACCAAGTTTCACAGACATTATGCTGAGGGAAATGGTTAATTTCACATCTGCACCAGAAGAGAATATCCCAGCATGCATCATGTCCCATGTCCTTTCACTATAAACATGCCCTGGCCTTTTAAAACTCTATGTGCTATGTTTCATTCATTTAAATGTATGTTATGAGATATGCATAAATAGAGTGCCCTCCACAATTAGATGCTTATAAAGTACAGATGGGAATCACAATCATAATTTTCTCCAAATATACGAACACATACACAATCCCACACACACACACACCCAGGCCCAGACCCAGGCCCAGGCTACAGCAGCCCATCCACCATCAGAGGCCCAGACCCAGGCCCAGGCTACAGCAGCCCATCCATCATCAGAGGCCCAGGCCCAGGCTACAGCAGCCCATCCACCAGCAGAGGCCCAGGCCCAGGCTGGCTGCCTTGGCAATCCTCGCTGGCCTTGCACACTGCCTGACAAAGTAAAATAATCTCTGCCGGACAGCCAAGATGGCTTCTTTTATTATTTTATCTTTTATTATTTTATTTTTTGCTTTATCTATCCTGGACCCTGGGACTCATACAAACTCCGTCCAACCACCTGTCTATGAACATGTGATTTCTCCAGTGGTGAGTGTCCCCTGCAAAGGTTCCAGTTCTATCCCTGTTAGTTTTAGTTTTCTTTTAGTTTCTGTTTTTAGTTGCCCTTTTAATTATGCCTATTTTGCACAGTTCACCTCAGTCAAGCTCCTTCAGGATTGTTTTCTGAAATCCGATGCATCTCGCAATGTTTCTGACTTCTCAAAAACAAAGGATGCTATTTGTGCTTCTTATAGGAAAAAATGCCTTATTTTTTTATTGCTTTTACTGTCTGGCAACGTTAAACCCAATCCGGGTCCTGTACCACTGTCCGATACGTTGTCACAACCAGCTAGCCACGAGACTACCCAGCCACCTGTTAACACGGTGAGTTCAAAACAGCATCAGACCAAACTTTTCCAGACCGTTAATCATGCTAAGGTTATATGGGACCCTAAAGTTAAACCAAAAGGAGTTTTTGGAGGGCACATTAACGTTAGAAGTCTTATGTCCAAATGTGAACAACTTGAAAAGCTTCTGTTAGATTCAAACCTGGATTATTTAGGACTATCAGAGACATGGTTAACTCCAGCATCCCCTTTATGCGCCGTTAACATCCCAGGCTACAACATATTTAGGAAAGACCGCACTTGCGGAAAAGGCGGAGGTGTTCTGTTATATGTAAAATCATGTTTTCAATGTGTACAGATTGATCTCCCTCACAACGCCCTGGAATGTGTTGGTGTTACCATCAAACTTTCCACTGAAATGTCTTTCAGTGTCATTGTGTTGTATAGGCCGCCGAACGCAAAGGAAGGTTTTTATGATCACCTGTCAGAAATCCTGAAGGCCTGCAGTGGGAAGGAGGTTCTCCTGATGGGTGATTTTAACCTAAACTGGCTCGACAAATCGCGGCGAAAGAAGCTTAAGAACATCACAACCAGATTTAACCTAACACAGTTAGTTAAGAACCCAACTAGAATTACAAGTTCTTCTAAAAATACCAAACTAGATTTGGTATTTACAAACAAAATTGACCGTATATCTAAGACCTATAACCTGATCACAGGCATTTCTGACCATAACCTCACACTGGTGTCTCGACAGCTATCTAAGGGACGTTATAGAACCCAACATAATAGTAAAAGTCAAAATCCCACATCCTTCATCCCGAATAAAGATATAGAACGTATGAAAAATGAACTATTTGCGATAAACTGGGAGTCAGTAACAATGGAGGAGAACTGTGAGAGGGCATGTGAGGCCTTTAACTCAGCCATATCACAGGTCCTCTCCAAATTCACCATCACAGCACAGAGGAAACACAACCACAGGCAGACCATACCATGGTTTAATGAGCAGTTATGGACCCTTATGAAAGAAAGAGACGCAACTCTTAAAAAATCTCTTAAATCAGGCCTGGTAACTGATAGAATGGTTTTTAAAACCCTCAGAAATAAAGTGACAAGACAGCTTAGAAAAACCAAAGCAAATTTTTTCTTAGAGGTTATAAATCAAGCTAAAGGGAACAGCAAAGCCCTATGGAACTGCATCGATCAACTATCAGGAAGAGTGCGAGCTAGTAATGGGCCCATAGAACTCAACATGCATAACCGGAATAGTCCAGCAGCTATCACAGAAACACAAAAGGATAGCCAGGAGGTTGCTAATATTTTTAACAACTATTTCATTGAGTCAGTCTTAGAATTAGGTAGACCCTTTATGGACGTCCAGCTCCCCACAGTTAGCGCTGTTATGATCAGCGATGAGGCCTCTCTGTTAAGCTTTGTACCTGTAAACGAAACAAATGTGAACAAACTCCTCTCATCACTGTCCAACTCAAAGGCGAAGGATACCTGGGGACTAAACTCGGTATTTCTTAAAAATCATAAAGAAGGATTAAGTAACCCCATTACATGTATTGTCAACCTGTGTATAAATGAATGTATGTTTCCTTCCACCCTGAAAACAGCTATTGTAACATCAATATTTAAATCTGGTAACCAAAAGGAAGTCAGCAACTACAGACCCATTAGCATACTCCCTGTTGTTTCAAAAATTCTAGAAAAGGTTATAGCTAAACAGCTCACAGTTCATCTAAGCAAAGAAAAGCTGTTACACCCTATGCAATTTGGCTTCAGAGCAAACCACTCTACGGCCACTGCATGCTGCTACTTCCTTGAGGTTATCAAGATGAAACTTGACAAGGGAGGGGTGGTTGGAGCAGTTTTTCTAGATCTCCGTAAAGCATTCGCCACTGTAAATCATACTGTACTTCTATCTAAACTCTCGAACTTCAAACTCTCGCCCAACGCACTCAAATGGATACAGTCGTATCTATTTGATCGCTCTCAATGTGTCAAAATCCTGGATAAAACATCCCCACTGAGAGCCTGTACCATGGGAGTGCCGCAAGGATCAATCCTAGGCCCATTGTTGTTCAGTCTATACATCAATGACCTTCCTGCTGTCTGTAAGGATGTGGAGATACAGATGTATGCTGATGATACGCAAACAGTGTCAACACCCAAGCATTTATATAATGGGCCAAGAGATAAAAAATGTAGAAGAGTTCAAATATTTAGGGGTCACTCTAGACTCACAACTGACCTTCAAAAGACACATTAAAAAGATGTGTCATGTTCTTAAATTTAGCATAGCAAATTTCCGTCACATTCGAAACTCCTTGTCAGTTGAAGCAGCCAAGACCTATCTCAATGCCATGATACTACCGTATGTCCAGTACTGCATAGTATGCTGGTCTCAGGCCAACAGGTCTGTACTGAACCCAGTACGGTCACTATACGGACAAGCCCTTAAGGTTCTAGACAAAAAGTCACGTCAGTATCACCACTGTAGAATTTTAGAGAAGTATAATATGTTGAGTCTAGACAACCTAATGATCTACTCTAATGTCCGTTTAGTCCACAAGATAATACATAATGCAGCCCCCCCACCCCTGAAGCCCTTTGTTCAGCTCCGCTCAGAATCAACCAGCCGAGCCTCTAGGTCCACCTCTAGGGGTGACTGCAACATCCCAAAATGCACCTCAGCTTTTGGTCAAACTGCCTTTTCCTATAAGGCCATTGAGGAATGGAATAAGCTCCCTGAGCACATTAAAATTATCACAGATCATCACAATTTCTCCCATGTGGTTAAGAAGAGTATTTTAAGTAATCAACAGTGTCAGCACTGATTGGGTTTGCGCTGCCGGGGGGGGGGAGAGGGGGGGGGGGGGCGCTGTCCGGGGGGGGGTACTAAATTCCATGTTGTTTTAATGTGAATCTAGGTAGGTTAGGCTAGAACTGAGACCCCTTGGCATTTTATGTAGGCTACTAGAAAGTAGAAATAACTGTGGTAATAGAAGTAATAGCACATTGAAGTATGTTTTATGCTATGTATTGTCCTCGTTGAATGAACAGGTGGTTTTGTCTATTCATGATTGTGTATTTTATTGTGTATATGTTCATTGTAAGGACTACAGATGTAAATTAGCTCTTCTGCTAAATCTGGTGTAATCATCTCTTTGTTTTATTTGAAACAATTAATGTATATGCACACTGTCCTTTATAACTTAAATAAAACTAAACTAAACTAAACACACACACACACACACACACACACACACACACACAGATTTCAGTCAATTAAAATGCACTAGAATCTGGTTTAGTCATACATATTGTTAGCTGCTGATGTTCAAGAAGGTTTCTGAGGTTATTTTATAGTGTTATTTCTTTTTTGGAGTTATCTGGCTAACTTGCTTCTTGTGCTTTGTGGAATACCCCCAGAACACACACACACACACACACACACACACACACACACACTCTCATACCTCTGAAAACAACAAACCCAGTGCAGTAAACAAGTTATATAGCCAAACGGCACGTAATCACTTCAATCCAGGTATTCTTCCATATAAACCAGGTTCGTATGCGTCACATGTAGGCGAGGCTATGCTATAGGCTATGCTATTGGCTATGTCTTATCACCTTAGCTTTAGTTCTGCCTCATTAACAAGGGCTTACCCACCGCCAGCAGCTCAGCTGTAAGTGAAGTGCACTGATATCATCCACCACTGTTTGTTTGTTTTGTTTTTTCTAAATGGAGAGTGATCACACGGGATGCCCGCTTTGTATCCCTTCCATACCTTCTGGATCATCGGGCGCAAATGAGAGTCGGGGATCTGAAACTTCTGCGGCGTTTCATGTAGACCCCGTTTCGCTGAAGCCGTTCGTCGCCTTAAATGAAAAAATTTGACTTCAGAGCCAGAGGTGACCCCGTAGCATAGCGAGGAGGTTGAACAGACTGACAACGAGAAAGCAAGCGCCGGTCACCTGGCAACTCAAGCGAACTTTCTGTAGCTACTGCCAAAAATATAACATATGACCGGGAACTGAAGTTTCAAGCCACCGTTTCAGTTAAGGAGAGCGCTGTGGGGAGATAGAAGTGGACAAGCGGTGAGCATTAGACGAGAAGAACTTTCGTCTTTTCTCAGCTGAACTTCAGGCGTTGAACACTTTTTAAAATCTTTTTCTATTGCGCTTATTTGTCAGGACGGTAGCTACGATATTCACTTCATAAAAAGCCTAGTACCCAAGTCATCAATTCAGGTCTGGTTATAGCCTACATTTATTTTAAAGACATGCCACAACTATAACTACATAGCCTAGCTATAGCCTGCAGCTGACAGAGCTGCTGAGTATAGCCTAATTAACGTTGCTGCTGAGAATAGCCTAATTAACGTTGCTGGTGAGTATAGTCTAATTAACATTGCTGCTGAGTATAGTATAATTAACGTTGCTCCTGAGTATAGCCTAATTAACGTTGCTGCTGAGTATAGCCTAATTAACGTTGCTGCTGAGTATAGTCTAATTAACGTTGCTGCTGAGTATAGACTAATTAACGTTGCTGCTGAGTATAGCCTAATTAACGTTGCTGCTGAGTATAGCCTAATTAACGTTGCTGCTGAGTATAGTCTAATTAACATTGCTGCTGAGTATAGTATAATTAACGTTGCTGCTGAGTATAGTCTAATTAACGTTGCTGCTGAGTATAGTCTAATTAACATTGCTGCTGAGTATAGTATAATTAACGTTGCTCCTGAGTATAGCCTAATTAACGTTGCTGCTGAGTATAGCCTAATTAACGTTGCTGCTGAGTATAGTCTAATTAACGTTGCTGCTGAGTATAGACTAATTAACGTTGCTGCTGAGTATAGTCTAATTAACGTTGCTGCTGAGTATAGTCTAATTAACGTTGCTGCTGAGTATAGTCTAATTAACGTTGCTGCTGAGTATAGTCTAATTAACATTGCTGCTGAGTATAGTATAATTAACGTTGCTCCTGAGTATAGCCTAATTAACGTTGCTGCTGAGTATAGCCTAATTAACGTTGCTGCTGAGTATAGTCTAATTAACGTTGCTGCTGAGTATAGACTAATTAACGTTGCTGCTGAGTATAGTCTAATTAACGTTGCTGCTGAGTATAGTCTAATTAACGTTGCTGCTGAGTATAGCCTAATTAACGTTGCTGCTGAGTATAGCCTAATTAACGTTGCTGCTGAGTATAGTCTAATTAACGTTGCTGCTGAGTATAGCCTAATTAACGTTGCTGCTGAGTATAGTCTAATTAACGTTGCTGCTGAGTATAGACTAATTAACGTTGCTGCTGAGTATAGTCTAATTAACGTTGCTGCTGAGTATAGCCTAATTAACGTTGCTGCTGAGTATAGCCTAATTAACGTTGCTGCTGAGTATAGTCTAATTAACGTTGCTGCTGAGTATAGACTAATTAACGTTGCTGCTGAGTATAGCCTAATTAACGTTGCTGCTGAGTATAGCCTAATTAACGTTGCTGCTGAGTATAGCCTAATTAACGTTGCTGCTGAGTATAGCCTAATTCAGGGGTTCCCAAACTTTTCCATGCCAAGGACCCCCAAATAGTCGTAGCCTCTGGCTGGGGCCCCCCTATTGCGAAATGGCTTTTAAAAAAAAACTTTTAAATTCCACTGGCAAATATAAAAAAAATCTAACATACAGCTTCTTAATACACAACACAATACTTTTGACCCTATTTTGATTCCATAATCGGGCCGTTAGCAGCTCAACGTAACGCTTTGACTGACAGGCAGACGGTTAGTTATTGGCTGCGATTGAAAGAAGGGCATGGCAAAGACCAAATTTCGATATGAAAGGATTTATAACAATTTATATCTTATTTTAAACCGGCACAGTAATCTTATGAATTTAATTGAAATACATTTTTCAAATTTTTTTTTTTTGTTTTGTTGCATTTTCCTCTCCCTTCCAATTGGCCCCCCTGGCGCCCCCTGGCGGCCCCCCGTTGGGCCGCGGCCCCCACTTTGAAAACCCCTGGCCTAATTAACGTTGCTGCTGAGTATAGTCTAATTAACGTTGCTGCTGAGTATAGCCTAATTAACGTTGCTGCTGAGTATAGTCTAATTAACGTTGCTGCTGAGTATAGTCTAATTAACGTTGCTGCTGAGTATAGTCTAATTAACGTTGCTGCTGAGTATAGTCTAATTAACGTTGCTGCTGAGTATAGTCTAATTAACGTTGCTGCTGAGTATAGCCTAATTAACGTTGCTGCTGAGTATAGCCTAATTAACGTTGCTGCTGAGTATAGCCAAATTAACGTTGCTGCTGAGTATAGCCTAATTAACGTTAATAGTAGACATTAAAATCATCATGCAAACCATGTAAATAAACGCCATATCCATGCTCTTCCGCTCGAGTCCAGAACATGATGTGATTGATGCGATGAGCCATTGAAAACAACCCCAGAGCAGAATAGTACATATCAGTAACTGTCACATCAAAGTAGTAGTAAATTTCAGGGTCACTAGTCCGTTCTTTTGAAAAACAAAAGCCTCGGTATACCTAGTTTACTTTAAAAAATCTACACTCCCAGATGGAAGGGAAGTGTTTTTCTTTCGCACGGTGAGCTTGAATTGTTATTGGGTTTAATATCATCTGTCAATGAAAATAATGGAGAGGGAGAAACTTATTTCCGCCTGTGACACATTCAACAAAAGCCAATCTACTCCCCCCCCCCAATTGTCTTTGCTATTGACGTGTGTTGCGCAAGACCTTGGTGTTGCCGTAGCAACAGAACACTGAGCCATTTGGTTCTTTTGTCATTGTGATTTTTAATTTTTTAAATATATTTGTCAGTTTCAGGAAAGGAATGCGAAAGATCAGGATCGCGATAATATATCTGTGACATGATCTACTGGCAGTATACAATCAGTTCTGATAGTATTAAATATATTGTTGTCCTTTGGACACCTTCTCTCTCTCTCTCTCTCTCTCTCTCTCTCTATGTAACAGCGTTTCTGTAATGAGTGCAATACTAAGCGCCTATGTTACAGCGTTTCTGTAATGAATGCAATAAGCGCCGTTTAAACCCATCGCTATTCCCTGATAGCTCTCTGGTGACTTGACTGTTACAAATGTACAGCTCAACCTGGATCAGATCAATGCCCACAACAACCTTAATCTCTCAACTTTGATAACTCTGGTGTACTCAGCCCTCAAAACTCAGTTTTGAAATCAATTTATTTATGAATATTTTATACCGTTCCATCTTTCTTCTGAGGTCCATATTCTCGTTTCCCTGATGCAGTTGTCTTGGCAACCCCTCCAGCACTGTCAAGAACGACACTTCCAGTCAAACAGGTGATTTATACGTTCATATTTTAAAATATAAAAATGTGTAGAACAGCATCACTGTGATAATCAATGCAATCTCTGCAGCTGGTACCACATGGCTATCCTAAGGCTGTGTGGGAAGTTATTTAAATTGTGGGTCCATTAGATTTACTGCTGAATTCTACCCAGCGAGGTGTAGTGCATTTGATTGATTATTCCTTTACAAAGAGAGCTGTGCGTGTGTGGAACAGCTTGGCAGCCCATGTAGAGGAATAGTCCGTCAGTGTGTTCAGGTCCACGCTTCATGCAGTGCTGGGTACTTTATTTTCGCAGGTAAATGATGAAACCTAGATCTGCTGAATGGTCTGTTTTTATCATTGTGATATTCTTATGCCCTTAGTCTTACATTCTTAAAAGCAGAATAAATCTCCACACTTTAGAAGGCCTTTCTTATAGACACTGATTTACTCTAAAATGCTACTACAGGGCCAGGTGATTAGAAAAACTGCCACAGGTTTTATAACCCCTGCATCAGACCTCTCACTGCTGCTTATAACCTTATGGTATTGTAACCTGACCAGGCTACTCATAACTCTACAGTCGGTTACTATGAGCCTGACCAGGCTGCTTATAACCTTATGGTACTGTAACCTGACCAGGCTGCTTATAACCTTGTGGTACTGTAACCTGACCAGGCTGCTTATAACCTTATGGTACTGTAACCTGACCAGGCTGCCTATAACCTTATGGTACTGTAACCTGACCAGGCGGCTTATAACCTTATTGTACTGTAACCTGACCAGGCTGCTTATAACCTTATGGTACTGTAACCTGATCAGGCTGCTTATAACTCTACTGTAGGCTACTATGAACCTGACCAGGCTGCTTATAACCTTATGGTACTTTAACCTGACCAGGCTGCTTATAACCTTATGGTACTTTAACCTGACCAGGCTGCTTATAACCTTATGGTTGGCCTACTGTAACCTGACCAGGCTGCTTATAACATTATGGTCTTGTAACCTGACCTCTTTTTCAGATTTGTTTTGATGACCCCTGCACCATACTTCACTGAGAGCCAGAATCTTAATCTAGACAAGATTAAGAAAGGAGCACTTTAGATTTACTAAAGCTACAGGAAACTGCCCATGCCTTGCACCTTAAGACAATGAAATAAGGAAGGATGCAGGCATCGAATTTCTTGGGGGGGGGTGAGGCTTCTCACCGAGACGTTCATGTGTAGCCTACCCTTTTATCATATAAGGGTACAAAGATAACACTGAACAGTTCCAGTTTAAATAAATAAATAAATCTAACGGCATGGCAGCCACACCACTGAAAGCGGAGGTGTTAAGAACATCGCGGTCTGACCGCCTGGCTGTTTTCACACCGCCGCGGACTTCCGTCAGAATATCAGGGGTAGCTCGCGTGTCCTCCGCAGTCACGTAGCAGCGCAAATGAAAGCGTTTTAAAAGCCCGACGCGGCTTTTCACAAAAATCACCGCACCGAGACCCATTTCCTGTGGAACTGTCCTGGCCCGGCAGAAGATAACGAATAACTGCATATCGTGTACTAAACAGCATGCAGTAAACAGTAGGATAGGGATCTGATTCAAGCATCATCCTGGTTTGAAGGCTCAATTTTCTGGCAAAGGCAAAATTCCAGTTGGGGGCCCGCTTGCAATGAAGACGTCTCCTACTTCAAAGGGATGGAAACACAGCTGTTAAAGCAACACGCCAACATTTTGGGAAATTGGCTTATTTGCCATCATCCCCAGAATCAGACCAGATGAATACCCTTTTCCCCCCGTGTGCGTGCAGTAAGAAGCAGAGACCCGCACCGTTAGCCTAGCTTAGCCGCACTCACTGGACGTTGGTTAGACCAGTTAGCCTAGCTCACTCAAAAGTGAGGAAATACTTTCCAAAACTTTGTTGTGACTTGTGTATTTACCACGTGTAGAAATAACGTAAAATGAGACATTGTAATTTTCGAAGCAGATCTGAACAAACTTCAAAAGATATTTTCTCAAAACAAACTAATAGCCTACGCTCTGAGGTAAAGGTTAAGTTCCGAACGTTATTTGTGTTCGTTAAGAAAAACGGCTAACGTAGCCTATACTATTAGATAAATATTTTACATCCATAATATGAAAAGTATGTAATAAATGTTACACAATGTTTGACCCGTAATACACCATTTTTAAAATTTTATTTCAGCTACTAAACACGAGTATGTATTTTCTGTATATCAGAAACGTTATTTTAGCATAATGTAAAAACGTACGTGTTGTTCGCATAATGTACAAATGGAAAAAAAGGTGTCTAGCAATTTTTTAGTTTTGTATTTTTCAATGCGTTTAAGTTTGTACGTTTGAGTTGGAAAAAAATATGTTTTTTAAATTAAGTAATCTGTGTGCATTTTCCTTGATAACCAAGCAAGCGGTCATACCATTTGTTTATTATATCGCAATCGCAATATTACTTTTTCACCTAATCGTGCAGCACTAGTTCACCCCTAGACTTTGAATGCAAGAAGATCCAGTGGAGATTTTTTGGAGGCAAGGAGATGTTTGGTACTTGCATGAATACCAAAATCTCTCCAGTCACCATGTTGTGCAATGCTAAATACCCTCAATGCTAAAATGGCAAGAATATCCATCTGGTGGCTGTAAAATCATAAAATATAGCAGCTCATTAATATGGAATTTAATATGCAGTTGGAGGAAATCTCTGGCCGTTTGCTGCAGGAAACCCAGCAATGCAAGATCCTCCAGACACCAGCAAAATAGAAACCCCTACAATCGCTTCGCTTTCCGTGGAGAGGAATAATATAAAAAATATAAAATAAGAATAAAGTACAAGACACATGAGCTAGTCAACATATAACGCCCTGGGGTTTATTTATTATTATTTTTTTTATTTGTGTGAGAGAGTTCTGCCACATTTCCATCTTCCAGGCGGGACTAGAGAACCTCAGACTAAATCATGCCAATGGACCGGGCATTCAGATTGTGGTACGGACAGAAAACTAACTTTAGCCCTGTATGGTACCATACTCTTCACAGAAGAGAGCTTGATATTTCCAAAGGAAGGCACCGGAAGCCTTGCAGCCTCCTGCACAATTTCAAAAAGGGAGAAAAAAGAAAAAAAAAGTCTGGCTGTCTTCTTTATCCTTTTCTTTTTCTTCTAGAAATTGGATTGATGATACACGTACAGCAATTACTGCATTAATCTGTCTCCCTTATATCCTTTCTCATCAACAAGTAACAAAAGAATTAAGTCTTCCAATACAAGGAAAGTACAATCACCACAAGAGGAAGAGGTAAAAAAATAATCTTTTTAAACATCTTACAAAAAGAAAGGGAAAAGGGGATAAAAAATAAAAATAAAAAAAACTGTAGGGACCGAAATTATATAAAAGCAGCAATTAAAACAAATAGTGCTTAATTCAGAAGCCCCAGTGGCTTCTGGGAAAATACTTCCTCCCAGGATTGTTACTTGTATTGGGGCAGTCTATGGAGGGGGCACCGGTAAAGTGATTAACCCCCCCCCCCAACAAGCAAAACGATGCCCAAATCCATACCCCACCCATCCCACAAATTCTGTATGTGTGTCATCATTATTTCCACATGATAGACTGAACACGCCAGGATCCAAGAGACAGAACCTAGTGATGTTCACAATATACAAATTACTGAGGAATCCATAGCTACCTAACACATTTAACTACAGCACGGGAATCAATGAAGGTACAGTGTACAAAAAAAACAAAAGAAAAAAAAACCTGTAAACACAGCACAATAAATAGTTAAAACAGCAGGTTCTGCACCATGCACCAAGTCATGACAACTCATCTCTCTCTCTCTCATCAGTTGCAAATTTTTTCTTTTTTTCCCAAGTGCAAAACATCACAATGAACAGTTTCCGTATTCAAGTAACGTATATACAAGGGGGGGGTGGGGGGTTGGGAGAGGAAGGGGGTCATTACAAATATGCAGTACTGTACATATAATAGCCATATTTATAATTTACAGATGTGTTGATACCTCTTTTATTAATGAAAGAAAAGCATGAGAGATGAGCATTGCAATTAAGTCCCAACCAAGTTGCCATGGAAACAGAACGTGCCGCATTCCACCGTGGCTTTGCATTCACAATGCTACGATGCACAGCACCCAGCCCCCCCCCACCCCCCGGGCGCTCTGCACTACGTGACCTCCATAGCCACTGTGGTGTCTGCTATACTGCTCAGTGCTGGCTGTTCTCGATCGTGGCTTTCCCTGGAGAATGACACAAAACACACACACACATACACACAAAGGAGTGCGTTACAAAAACAGCTCAGCCTCAGACCATGTGTGACAGCAGGATGGGTAAACTATCAAACTGCACGGCGAGTTCCGCCTATCCACACACACATTACTGATTTCAGTCTGAAAATAGCAACAAAAAAATAAAAAAATAAATATATATACATTTCTTTAGATAATTTCTGTCCATAGAGCGCTAGTTCAGGTCTTGGTATTTGATTACCTATTAAAAGTGTAAGAGCGAGTGACGCGCCCTAACGTAGCTGCCCTGGAGCGGCCACCCACCTGGGCCCCAGGTCCAAGGAGGGCGTGGCGGAGACCTTGGGGATCTGGCGGTTGGCGGCGGCCAGCTTTAAGGCAGACGAGGGGACGGCGTTGAGCGCCCGGGGCATGTGGCGTGCGCTGAGCGTGGCGATGGAGTTAACGGCGCCCCCTCCTGGGGAAGGCATGCTCAGGCGGATGTTGCTCCCGATCAGGACCTGAGTGGTGGGAGCGGTGGCGGCGGAGTTGGCGTTGGCGGCTCCATGGTGACTCGGTGGCTGGGCGGAGGCGGGGCTGTTGCCGTTGTTGGAGGGATGGAAGAAGGTAGGACCCCCCGCGACGGTGGTGGCGGGAGACTGGCTTGTGGGGCGTGTGGTGGGCGTGGCGCTCGTGAGGTGTAAGCCCTTGTATACTCCTGCGAGCCAGAAACAGAAACAAAACCTTTAGGACAGGGAGCATACAGCTTCAGGGAGTCTACAGGTCAGGGGGCCTACAGCTTCAGGGAGTCTACAGGTCAGGGGGCCTACAGCTTCAGGGAGTCTACAGGTCAGGGGGCCTACAGCTTCAGGGAGTCTACAGGTCAGGGGGACTACAGCTTCAGGGAGTCTACAGGTCAGGGGGACTACAGCTTCAGGGAGTCTACAGGTCAGGGGGCCTACAGCTTCAGGGAGTCTACAGGTCAGGGGGCCTACAGCTTCAGGGAGTCTAGAGGTCAGGGGGCGTACAGCTTCAGGGAGTCTACAGGTCAGGGGGCCTACAGCTTCAGGGAGTCTACAGGTCAGGGGGCATACAGCTTCAGGGAGTCTACAGGTCAGGGGACTACACCTTCCATACACTGCCTTCCATACACGAGACACTCAAAGCAAGTATCAGGAAAATAAAGCCAGACCATTACAGAAGCACAGCTTGTAATTAAGCTTGTGGCGAGCAGCTTTCTAAAGATGCCATTTAAGGGCAAAGCGCGCATCTCCCCAGCCTGTCATGCAAAAATCAGGACCCCCTCTGGCTCGGTGCCCCTACCCCCGTCCCGTCGGCAGCAGCAGGGCGTGGCCCCAGTTACCTGAAGCCTGCAAGATGCCGTTGACTCCAGATCCCAGCGCTGGCTCCTCCTTAGCCTTGAGCACCATCAGCCGGTCAGTTGTAACCAAAGCGGAGGCAGCATACTGGGCACTGACCGAGTCCAACGTCTTTGATACCAAACCCTGAGGGGAATATGTTATGTATGCATTTACCATAGAGCCATAGTGCCATAGTCCTACATTAGCATACATAACCTACAGTAGGAATTCAATAATGATGCAGAGACACTGTCTCTGTGACACAGACCAGGCAAACAACTCAAGTTTATGTAACCCAGTGGACACACCCTAAGACAGCATGTCAAGAACCATACTTGTACTGCCATGGACAGCACAGGACTAAACACGGACTAAACACAGCCCACCACTGTCGAGCTCGACACTCAGTCCTCACAGGGCAACACATCAACAGGGAACCGCTTAGAAGAGGAAGTGTGGTCAGAAATGGTTTGGAAGCCGGACATGGGGGTTAGTAAGAGTGGTTTGGAAGACTGGTCTTGAATTGAGGGGTGGTTTGGAAGACTATGGCATTGGATTCAGGGGGGGTTTGGAAGACTATGAAATTGGATTCCAGAGAGGTTTGGAAGACTCTGAAATGAGAATCGGGAGCGTAACTGAGCGCGGTTTGGAAGACGCACGGTGGCGTTCTTACCTGGGCGCTGCTGGCCGCGGGGGCTCCGCTGGCCTGCTGAAGCTCACTCTGCTCCAGCTGCTGTTTCTGCATGAGAGCCAGCTGCTCCTGATGCTGCTGGTACTGCTCAGCCGTCAACACTGCAGAAAGACCACAATACCCAGGGTGCATCAGGAACGGTCCCTACAGCGCCGCCCTGCTGGTCACACGACCAGACAGTCTTCTCCCTTCTGACCTGCCGGGTCTACGGCACTACGCCTCCTGCCACAGTTCTTAAACAACCTGGTAGTTTTGTGGATCTTGCAATCGCAAGGCGCACCATTGCTTAGCGGCACCCTGAGGTCAAATGTGTAAAGTGAGCACTCAAGTCCTGCAGACGAAATGAAGACAGAAGAAACACAATACACTGAACACACAAGCTCATGTAAAACGTCACTGAACACACATGCTTATGTAAAACTTACACAGGTAAGGACCTGAAATGCTAAGACAGCTGCTTGTGTAGCCAGGATGCAAAGCTCTGCACAGCCTAACGCTCAGTGCTCAGCACAGCGCTCAGCACAGCGCTCAGCACAGCACAGCCATATGCTGCTGCTGACATCACTTCCATTTTCCTGCTGCCAAATGAATGGCCACTCTAGAGAATTCTGTTTCAGCTCATTAGTAAAAATAATAAAACATGTACACATTGCAGATTTAGCATAGGCTTTGATTACCCAAACAATATTATAATCCAGAGGTGGGCGGAACCCTGGCACATGAACTTCAATATAGCTAAATGTAGTGCTCCATGGGGGAAATTAAAACATAAGGCAGGACTACTTTATGAACGGAACAATCTGAAAGGCTCGGTGCTAGTAGTAGTTGATCAAAGACTTTCAGGTTCTTGCAATGTGTTGTTGCACTAAAGAAGGCTAACAGGATGCTGGGATATATGGCCAAAGGAATCGAATCTCTTTCGTCCGTTTCTGCAGGGGACGTTCACACGGGTCCCATCTCATTCCTACACCCACACAGGGGTCCCTTACGGGTCCTACACTCTCTCTGAGTCCATCACGCTAGGAACCCCATACAGAGACCACCAGGGCAAACACAGCAGGAAGCCACCACAGCCTAAGCAATCGCCAGCTGGGGTACTACCAGGACTATACCCAGAAAACCCACATTTACCCACTTCAATGTCATACAGAGCCAAATCAATTTCATACAGTCAAACTTCAATATCAAACAGACAAATCCATGTCTCACATGAATAAATCTATTTCCTGACATTCTGTTAAACAAGCACGGGTCACTGTCGTAAACATCGCTAAGGCACCAGGCATGGTGGTAAACACAGCTGAGATACCGAAAACAGCTCTTTTTACTTCAATCCATGTTCCAGATTTGGGAGGGTTCTGGGTTTTACTCAGTGTAGTTATCCAGCTAACTCAACAATCCTGCTTCATGGTATACCGCCCTGGTCTGTCATCGAGAGTAATCTTGCTCAATCATTCCCCTCTCTGGAAGACTGCCTAAGGCCAAGCCTGGGCAAATTAGAGGGTGTTTGTTGGATGAAGAAACAGGATGGAAAGTACAATATAGTACCTGAGCACCTGTGCTACAGAAACCTAGTACTTTAATCTGCAGCGCCAAGCAGGTGAAGAGTTAAACCTTTTAGTAGCAGTTACACCCAGAGAACACTAGTTTTGTTCCTAAATCACCCCTTAAAAGGACTACAAATAAATAAATAAATACACACAAAGCGCCCTGTGTAATTTACATGCAGCAGGTCCCCATAGCCTCTCAGCCTGTCCAAACTCAAGCACCTTGTCAATTAGTGAGAATTAAAAATACATTTTAATTGACGCTCCCAGCCAGGAAAACGGCACAACACATGAATACAAAACAGTCAAATGGCAGAGATAGGGAAGGGAAACAATCTCTAATCGAGTTTTATAACACCAGCCTATAAAAAACCCCATTTCTCTGGAGGTCACTCAACAGACAATGCTTGGAGACCTTTTCCAATTACATTCTTCAAACACCCACTGCCATTCCAAACCCGTTTCCTTTTACCAACCTTTTAGAGCTTCTGCCAGAAAAAACAAACAAAAAAAACGATCAAAATGAACAAACCCCTTTAAAGTGCAAACGCATACACTCCCCTCGCTCTGAAACTCACCAGCGACGGGCGTGGGGGCGCCTCGGTTTTGAGAAGGGATCCCGCTGGACAGGGACCCGGGTTGTGCGGAGGACGAGCGGGTCAATCCCCGGTACAGTTTCCTCGAGACGGCGTTCGGGCAGTCCGAGCCGTGCAGCGGTAGTGTCCGGGGTCTGAAATGTCTCCATCGACACGCTTTAATGTTCAACAGTATCTGGCTGAGGTCTAAAGAGGCGTTTCTGTCCGAGGTGTGGTGTGTTTCTGAGGTACTGGCCAGCCTGTCTGCCGGCGAGTGGGAAGGGGGGGCCAGCCTGTCTGCTGGCGATCGGTGTGGGGGGGCAAGCATTTCCGGATCCAGCCCATGAAATACGTCGTCAAAGTCCGAGCGTGCTCTGTCCAGCAAAACTCTGCAGGAGAGAGGAGTGTGAGCGCACAGGACACAGGAGCCAACTTTCTGCAGCCAGTCTCTCCAGTTAGCAACTTCCTGAGGCTTGTTTCTATAATTTAACTTTCTACAGCTTGTCATGAATTTACAACTTGTCACTGTAAATAGGCTCAATTCATGCTCCAAAATGAACAGCTTTCCATCCTGTGCTAGTCTCTCCATCTCTCCCCCTGTGCCAGTCTCTCCATCTCTCCCCCTGTGCCAGTCTCTCCATCTCTTCCCCCCTGTGCCAGTATCTCCACCCTGTGCTAGTCTCTCCATCTCTCCCCCCCTGTGCCAGTCTCTCCATCCTGTGCCAGTCTTTCCATCTCTCCACCCTGTGCCAGTCTCTCCACCCTGTGCCAGTCTCTCCATCTCTCCACCCTGTGCCAGTCTCTCCACCCTGTGCTAGTCTCTCCATCTCTCCACCCTGTGCCAGTCTCTCCATCTCTCCACCCTGTGCCAGTCTCTCCATCTCTCCACCCTGTGCCAGTCTCTCCATCTCTCCACCCTGTGCTAGTCTCTCCATCTCTCCATCCTGTGCCAGTCTTTCCATCTCTCCACCCTGTGCTAGTCTCTCCATCTCTCCATCCTGTGCCAGTCTTTCCATCTCTCCACCCTGTGCCAGTCTCTCCACCCTGTGCTAGTCTCTCGATCTCTCCACCCTGTGCCAGTCTCTCCATCTCTCCACCCTGTGCCAGTCTCTCCACCCTGTGCCAGTCTCTCGATCTCTCCACCCTGTGCCAGTCTCTCCATCTCTCCACCCTGTGCCAGTCTCTCCACCCTGTGCCAGTCTCTCCATCTCTCCACCCTGTGCCAGTCTCTCCATCTCTCCACCCTGTGTCAGTCTCTCCACCCTGTGCCAGTCTCTCCATCTCTCCACCCTGTGCCAGTCTCTCCATCTCTCCATCCTGTGCTAGTCTCTCCATCTCTCCACCCTGTGCCAGTCTCTCCATTTCTCCACCCTGTGCCAGTCTCTCCATCTCTCCACCCTGTGCTAGTCTCTCCATCTCTCCACCCTGTGCTAGTATCTCCATCTCTCCACCCTGTGCCAGTCTCTCCATCTCTCCACCCTGTGCCAGTCTCTCCATCTCTCCACCCTGTGCCAGTCTCTCCATCTCTCCACCCTGTGCCAGTCTCTCCACCCTGTGCTAGTCTCTCCACCCTGTGCTAGTCTCTCCACCCTGTGCTAGTCTCTCCACCCTGTGCCAGTCTCTCCATCTCTCCACCCTGTGCCAGTCTCTCCATCTCTCCCCCAAACTGAGGTCACACTCACCTGCCACCTCTGCCCAGGCGTCGGCGTGCCAACCCCACGCATCGGTGGGGAACGGTGAGGGTTGTGAGGCAGTATCTGTAGCGTGTGTCTCCAGGGCCGCTGTCCGCAGGACCGCACCACGGCCAACCGCCACTTTGGTCCAACCGAGACTGTGGGGGGGGGGGGGGGGGGGACACAGCCATCAGCTCTGGGCAACTCAACACCCTGCGTGATCACTTCTTTTTTCTTTCTTTGCTTCATAAGTGCTTATTAAGCCATAAGAAAAATATATAGATCTCCCTTTTAAAAATGTATATGAGAACACATTTCCTTTTCCTGTGAGGTGAAGTATTTCTGAACAGGAGAGCTGGAGGTGCGATTGGGCGTGTCCTTCTCGAATGAACACTGCTGCACACTCCACTAAACGGACTTTACTACACTGAACACACTGAAGACGCAGCGAAACCAGAGCTAGGACTGGAGAGTTGCGCACATTATAACCTGAACTATTTGAGGAGAACAAAAAGGGAAATGAGTCATTTCAGAAGGTTACTCACAGTGTAATATTGACAGCCTGCCTTCCTCCGGAAAGCGAAAGGCCCGTCGGGGTCGTTCTCCTCCTCTGCGTCCGACGATCCTGAAAGCATCTGAACGGGAGGAGATAGAGGGGGGGGGTCAGAGAGGGGCTCCGTCTCGCTCCGCACACATTCCCTCCCTCTCTCCCCCGCGTGGCTGTACTCACCTGCGTCTCGTCGTCCGAGCTGGGGAAGTCGTACTGATTCAGGTCTTTAGCGTTAAAGATGGAAGGTCCCGACTGGAGCGGCGCGGAGGCCGACAGAGGCAAGACTTTGGGCTTCTTCTCGTATTTCCTCTTCGTCCTCACGACTTCCGCCTTCTCCGGCTGGAAACGAGACCGCGCACGTTATGGGAGAGCCGCGGGAAAGGGTTCACTGGTCGGTCGACCCTTAGCATGGGCTAAACCTTTTAACACACGCAAAACTACCAACAGAACCAATGCCTTGCGCAAAACAAATGCCATGACCAACCAATCACGGTTTTGCACAGGCCTTAGCAAATCAAGCTAAATCAAGCCCAAAATCATTTGATTGACTCGTTCTGCAAGCAGGAGGCTTGATGGCGGTTCTGCTAGTTTTACACAAAACCGTGTGGTGCGGGATAGGCCGACATGGTCAAAGTGTGTCCGCCCATTGTGACCCTTGCGTCAGAAACGGTCCAATCAGGGCGTACCTTAGGCTTGTAGTCCTTCAGCTCCATGTGGTCCTGGTGCCGGTATTGGCTGCTGGTCAGGGGAATGATGGGTAAGGTGTAGAGCGGTTTCACCAGCGCTCTCTGGGCCAGGACCTCCGCCATTACCTCACCGCCAAAGTCTGCCATGCCGTGCCTGGAACACCATACATCACCATGATGACCAAACCGCTATCGACCACCAACCACTAGGAAAGGCCGGCATTTTCAAATACACTGCGTGTTCGCATCTCAAGTCTATTACAGGCGGCCCATCTTTCTGGGACGCTGATTTTACGAGTTCCTTCCACAGAATTTGTTTCACTGCAGCTGGTTCACCGATTGGTTGTGCTGAGCCAATTAGCATATGTACATTTATAAACTCATATAGTCGCCATGTTTACAGTTAAAACCAAACGCAAGTCACTCCTCACTTTATTCCCGTTTGCAAGCAAATTGCTGGACGCACAGTGAATCTGCTGGCATTCCGCCCCTAACGGCAGTTTGTATCGTGAATCTGCTGGCATTGCGCCCCTAACGGCAGTTTGTATCGTGAATCTGCTGGCATTGCGCCCCTAACGGCAGTTTGTATCGTGAATCTGCTGTCATTGCGCCCCTAACGGCAGTTTGTATCGTGAAGCTGTTGGCATTGCGCCCCTAACGGCAGTTTGTATCGTGAAGCTGTTGGCATTGCGCCCCTAACGGCAGTTTGTATCGTGAAGCTGTTGGCATTCCGCCCCTAACGGCAGTTTGTATCGTGAAGCTGTTGGCATTGCGCCCCTAACGGCAGTTTGTATCGTGAAGCTGTTGGCATTGCGCCCCTAACAGCAGTTTGTATCGTGAAGCTGTTGGCATTCCGCCCCTAACGGCAGTTTGTATCGTGAAGCTGTTGGCATTCCGCCCGTAACGGCAGTTTGTTTCAAAAAGTAATCAGCCGTCAAGGCTGGTTAACGGTTATAGAATAAAGCGAAAAGATTCTGGGATTTGTATGAGGGTTGGAAAATGTTGTCATCCAGAAAACCGCTGACAAATTTAGAATTGAGCAAGGGTAGTGGCAGACACAAATGCATTCATAATTAGGCCTGCATGTGCTCGAGGCACTAATCAGATTCAGGTTCTTAATAATCACACTAAACTGTGATGAAGCTCAGATGGAGATGGGATCAGGATTGCCTCCCCAGAGATCACAAACTCATGTCCCGCAGGGCTCAAGGGTCTGCTGCTGTTCAGCGCATTTCAACTCGAAAACACTTCATTCTAATCACTGATTGGCTACTAGAGTTGACACTGCATTTCCAAGGCCTAAATTAGCTGCTGATTGAAAGCCAAAAGCCTGTAGCCCTCTGAAACAGGTGTGAAGCCCTGAAAGCTTAGCCCTCACACAGCAAAGTGACGAGAGCTGTTTCACAAAAACTAAAATGGGCGGAGCTACCATAGGCCATTATTGACTTGCTGACTTCAAACAAGCATTGATTTTTGCCTCAGTGATTGACACTGTGGTAACCCCACCCATCATAGGAAAGATGGAGCAGGTATCTCAACACTTGAGTTCAAGTGTGCAGAAGGGTGGGGTGTAGGGGTGCAACGGCAAAAAAAAAGACTAAAACACTTAAAGCGACAAAAATAGCAACGCTGAAGCGCACCAGTTGGTAGCAACAAGAACATCGGCGTTCCACAGAAAATAAGAGTTATTGTTAAATAAAAGTTGATATTTATATCGTTTGTTTAAAGCCTGCTTGCGGGTGTGCAGACGGGGTTTGTAGTTTGGCGGGTGTGCAGACGGGGTTTGTAGTTTCAATCAACCTTATTTTGGGGATATTGTATCGGCTGTTGAGGCAGCAGACGGGGTTTGTAAAAACGTTTGGCGGGTGTGCATAATGACGGGGTTTGTAGTTTGGCGGGTGTGCAGACGGGGTTTGTAATCAACCAATAATTGGTAAAACACTAAACTTTGCAATTAAGTGTGCGCACGTTGGCGGTGCAGACGGGGTTTGTAGGTTGGCGGGTGTGCAGACGGGGTTTGTAGTTTGGCGGGTGTGCAGACGGGGTTTGTAGTTTGGCGGGTGTGCAGACGGGGTTTGTAGTTTGGCGGGTGTGCAGACGGGGTTTGTAGTTTGGCGGGTGTGCAGACGGGGTTTGTAGTTTGGCGGGTGTGCAGACGGGGTTTGTAGTTTGGCGGGTGTGCAGACGGGGTTTGTAGTTTGGCGGGTGTGCAGACGGGGTTTGTAGTTTGGCGGGTGTGCAGACGGGGTTTGTAGTTTGGCGGGCGCGCAGACGGGGTTTGTAGTTTGGCGGGCGCGCAGACGGGGTTTGTAGGTTGGCGGGTGTGCAGACGGGGTTTGTAGGTTGGCGGGTGTGCAGACGGGGTTTGTAGGTTGGCGGGTGTGCAGACGGGGTTTGTAGTTTGGCGGGTGTGCAGACGGGGTTTGTAGTTTGGCGGGTGTGCAGACGGGGTTTGTAGTTTGGCGGGCGCGCAGACGGGGTTTGTAGGTTGGCGGGTGTGCAGACGGGGTTTGTAGGTTGGCGGGTGTGCAGACGGGGTTTGTAGGTTGGCGGGTGTGCAGACGGGGTTTGTAGTTTGGCGGGTGTGCAGACGGGGTTTGTAGGTTGGCGGGTGTGCAGACGGGGTTTGTAGTTTGGCGGGCGTGCAGACGGGGTTTGTAGTTTGGCGGGCGCGCAGACGGGGTTTGTAGGTTGGCGGGCGCGCAGACGGGGTTTGTAGGTTGGCGGGTGTGCAGACGGGGTTTGTAGTTTGGCGGGCGCGCAGACGGGGTTTGTAGGTTGGCGGGCGTGCGGACGGGGTTTGTAGGTTGGCGGGTGTGCGGACGGGGTTTGTAGGTTGGCGGGTGTGCGGACGGGGTTTGTAGGTTGGCGGGTGTGCAGACGGGGTTTGTAGTTTGGCGGGTGTGCAGACGGGGTTTGTAGGTTGGCGGGTGTGCAGACGGGGTTTGTAGTTTGGCGGGTGTGCAGACGGGGTTTGTAGTTTGGCGGGCGCGCAGACGGGGTTTGTAGGTTGGCGGGTGTGCAGACGGGGTTTGTAGTTTGGCGGGGTTGCTCACCTCTTCTCGATGATCTCCAGGGTCAGGTGCAGAAGCTCTCTCTTGCTCTTCTCTCGCCGCTTGATCATCTCCAGGATGGTGACGGCTCGGCTCAGGTCCCTCCGAAGCTTCAGCATCTTCTCGTACGAAGCCTCGTCGTTCTTACGGTTCTGGAAGAAAAGCAGTCAAGTTAAGATATCAGCGACCCCGCCTACTCAAGCCTAAGCAATTTCTTTTGTTTCTTATCCATGGACAAAATAAACAAACGCAAAATCTGAAGCCGCTTGTTCTTTTGGCAGATGCTTTTATAGTGACTGATGCATAATGGTCAGTCAAAGAGGAGAGATTATAGTGTCAGATGAAGCTTAAGCAGGGCGAGTTTTAATAAAAGTTAAGTGTAATAAAAGGTAGGGTAATAAAAGGCATAAGGCATCCCTGCGCATAAACGTGTAATAGGCATACGCAGGGCTGGTTATAGTTATAAATGTGTAATAAAAGGTACTTAATTGTACAGTAATAAGGCGTCCCTGTGTTTATAAGCGTGTAATTGGTTACCTTGCGCGTCTGCATCTTCTCGGTCCTCCTGCGGAAGGCGACGTAGGGGTCACTGGTGCTGGAGCCGTCCCGTTTCTCCTGCTTGACGGTGGGGATGAGGGAGGCGCTTTGGCACCCTTTCCTCTTGCGGGTCCAGTACTCAAACACCTCCCGGATCAGCTCATCGTCCTCCTTCAGGAGGAGCTTAGCCTCGGGGAGGGTCACCATCTGAGCCGGGAGGAGACCGGGTTCACTAAACCGGCCAAAACCGGGTTCGCTAAATCACGTCAGAATGGGTTAACTAAACTATGTCAGACCGGGTTCACTCAATGGCTGTTAGCCCGCTCTTTATAATGGCAGCTTTCAATTGAGCGCGTGGCACAGAGACCCCCTAAAAACTACCTGCTGCCCGCTGCCTTTCTCCAGACGGTCGATCATCTCCTCAAACTGCAGCGGAGTGATCTCCATCTTCTTTTTCAGCTTATTTAGAAACGCCTCGTCCTCCGAATCCAGGTCGTAGTCCGGCTGCTCTGTATCCACACTGAAAGCTGGAAGAGGAGAACGGCCATATTATCTCTGCACTCATTTCAATATCACGATGCACTCATGCAGGGGGATTCACACACTACACATTTATACAGCAGCACATTTCACTGGAGGCAGGCAGCACTGCAGCATTAGTTAGGGCTTGTAACCCGAAAGGTTGTAGGTTCAAATCCAACCAGAACGCTGCTGTTGTACCCTTGAGCAAGGTGCTTAACCTGCATTGCTTCAGTATATATCCAGTTGTAAAAATGTGTGCAAGTCCCTCTGGATAGGAGCGTCTGCTAAATGCATGTAATTTAATGAGACCAAGTTCAGGGCTGTTTTCTGAACGATCCAGCCCTTAATTATTCATTATTGCCATAATCATTTATGCAATTTGACATTTTAACAATTTCTTGGCAAGCTGAGGAATACCATCTGAAGACCATGTTCGAGTCTCTCTTTGGAAGGTTTACGCTGATGTAATCAAGTGAGCAGACACTGATACATAACAGCCAATCAGCTGTTTGAGCTATTGCGCTAGGGTAGAGGGTGATAACCCACAAACACTGCCCCCCCACAGCCTGATTAAGCACCAGGAAATGTGGGATATGAACCTGCAGCTTCCAGTTAAAAGTCCAGTTCCATATTAAACTACACCACGTCTCCATGCCTGAGTCAGTTACCAGAAATACCATTCCTCAACCCAAGATAACCCACACATGCACACATAATGCGCACACACACACGCACACACTGCACATCTAATTAACATGGAAACTGTTCTGAGACGGGCGGTACCTGTATGGTCCAGGCAAGTAAACCATTTCCTCTTCCTAACAACCGTTTTTTCTTCTTTAAACGCATGACAGTGTAATTGTTCCCCGTATTTATAAGAGAACATACAGTCCTTAGCCTTCAGATGCACACTTAAGCCAAACAGCCTAACTTCTACATCTTTCACCAAAGCAATTCACTGGTGACCAAACTAAATAGTGCAATTATTAACAGCCAAAATCAAAAGAAATATTGATCACTTGCACTCCACAGAGGCCGTTTCCATATGTTTTCCATACCAAGACCAATTAAATTAGGTAGAGATGGATTTTTCCAAGTGCGATATCAATGTTCTCCCCAACAAACCACAATATTCTTACAAATTCACAAGTTTCTTCAAATAAAACAATAATGGCAGCTTTTATATTTTATAACTGTCGATAGCCTGTCCTGTAATGGCCTTTTTTCACCCAAGGCACAGCATGAATGCTGATCAAAAGAGGAAAGATAGATGCTTTTTCAGAACGGCTTCACTGCGCCCCTGATCCTCTCATTCTGTGCATGCTCTGGCGAAGCGTCAAACCTCGTCGTCTCGTACATATTCCCCCGACCAGAAACTGTGCTTATAAAGGTCAGTGTGAGAACCAGATCCAGGCCAATTTACACCCCTTAATAAACAACCCCAAATTTAATAAACTTTATATCACAAGTCATAAGAGCTGTGAAATGAGGTCAGTCCACAATCTGGCTCAATGTGACTAACGTGACGCTTTTTTAATGGACTCAAACCGCTTGGACTGATAACTGCTGTATATACAAACAATATCGAAATCCTACAGGGTGCCCAACACATTAACACAAAAATGGCACAAACATTTTTAGTTCATACGCCAAAAGCGCTTTTAGTAACAGCCCAAAGGATTTAGTGCCACTTATTTTGTGGAACGCCTTCACCTAGAGGCACTCGATACAAACGCATTAAAAAAAAAAGAGTTAAAAAGCAAGTCTCACTTTCATTCTCACAGGTTCAAGCACAAAGCCGGTCGATAACCATCCTAGGTCTGTAAATATAGCTCGATAGTTTGAGGGCACGTAGTATAACAAACGGAACCTCAAATGAGTGTGATTGGCTTTGGTGTTTTTACACAGCGTGGCCAGAGGGACGCCTCGGGCGCGGAAAGCTTACGTCTTTAGCGGAAAGACCCCGTTTCCATCTGGGGGGAAGTAAGCTGAAACGTTCCCGTTAACAGAGTCCAACTGCCAGGAGGGGCCCTGATCGATTTAGTGAAAGAGGCCAAACCTTCCCCGAGTTTCCCCTGGTGAACATCTCGCCTTCAGCTCAGCACGCCTCTCCTGGGTGAGCCTGGCTTACTGCCCTTCAAAAGCTAGCAAAAGCCGCTTTCTAACAGGTTTCATTCTGTATTCCCTTCTGTGTTCTAAACATTTAAAAATGTTGTGCGCTCTTCCAATTCAAGCCTTTTTTAATGTTGACTGACCCAGTGAGAGCCTGTTCTGGGGTCACATGACTGACCCAGAGAGCCGGCACAATGCACTGGTTTCTGTTCTGGGGTCACATGACTGACTTGCCCGCAGGAAAGAGCAATACGAGGAGTCACAAGCAGAAGCGCATTAGCGCTTTGTATTAGCATGGAGAAACATTACGGCTCATTAGCGCTTTGTATTAGCATGGAGAAACATCACTGCTCATTTGCGCTTTGTATTAGCATGGAGAAACAACACTGCTCATTAGCGCTTTGTATTAGCATGGCGAAACATCACTGCTCATTAGCGCTTTGTATTAGCATGGAGAAACATTACTGCTCATTAGCGCTTTGTATTAGCATGGAGAAACATCACTGCTCATTAGCGCTTTGTATTAGCATGGAGAAACATTACTGCTCATTAGCGCTTTGTATTAGCATGGAGAAACATTACTGCTCATTAGCGCTTTGTATTAGCATGGAGAAACATTACTGCTCATTAGCGCTTTGTATTAGCATGGAGAAACATTACTGCTCATTAGCGCTTTGTATTAGCATGGAGAAACATTACTGCTCATTAGCGCTTTGTATTAGCATGACACACGGGTCAAATCTCTTCAGATATCTTCAAAAAGGAGCCAATTATTCAGTGATGGACAAACCGCCAAATCACAAACCAGCATTTGGCACGGTTAATGACCTCAACCTCACAACCCAAAGAGCAAGCATCAACCGAACCCAAGCAAAAATCTGACCAGCCGGGTCAAAACAGGGGAACTAACGAGTGAGAGTTGGGTGATCCCCAAATACACACGGCCCATTTTAGCCCTGTCCCACCAACATTCCTTCTGATCCCGCTATCAGTCTGCCCAGCCCTCCAGGAGCCGTGCACCCCTGCCCTAAATCAGAGCCTGCGAACGTGCTGCTGTGTGACCTGTACCCCTCACCCACCCCCCCCGCACTCTGATCTCCCCCAGCGGGAGGCGACCCCAACATGCTCCCTGCCACCAGAAGGGGGCCTAGATTACACCCCTGTGATTTAAACAGGGTGTGGGTGGTTGGGGCCAGGCTCACAGCTCTACAGAGCTCAGCTCACTATGAATCAGGGCACCAGGTGACTAAATCCATACACACACAGCTCTCATTAAAAGAAATGTTTTAATAATTTGAGGGTGTTTACATCCATATTGAGTGAACAGTGTAGTAATTTTTGACATTTTTATACAGTCCACCCATTTTAGAAAACCAAAATTAAATGGACACTTAAATAAAGCCATCATATATTAATATGTGGTTGCCTATCCTTTGCATATCATGACTTCCTGATGTCTGTGATAAAACAAACATCAAAAGACTCTTGGTATCTTATTTTCAGGTACTCTTACAAGCGATACTATAACTTTTCTGCAATTTAATGGATCTCTATGGGAATTTGGGGGGGGGGGGCTAGATTAAACTATAACGTACATGGCAACAGTATGGAACACATAGTTGGCCAAGTCATCAAAGGTCTGAGGTATCAAACAAGCTTCAAACCATCACTCTGCAGCCAGATATGCAGTAGACCTGGATGGATCACTTTAAGGGTCGCTTCTCCAGACTCATTTTCCTATATATACACACACGTGTACTGTATATATATATATATATATGTATATATATCCAGTGGTGTGCATATGCACACAAACAGTAATTCATTATATCATACCAATGGGCAAAGCCTTCAAATACATTTAATGTTCCTGCATAGAAAAAATTTGAAAAAGCTTTCATCGGCAAACCAACTCAGGTCAACCGTTCATTTCATTCACTTGGAACTTTTCTTCTCAATCCTGTGAGCGCTAGAGAAAGTACAGAGTGTGTTCCTACAGCTCCAAAGCACTGAGCAGACGTGTGTATTTACAGCCTCAATTTACACAACAAGCAACTACCTGCATGTCATACCAGCTGCAAACTAAATGCATGGATCAAATGAGCCCAAATTCAATAATTTTACACATCCAAGTGTGTGTGTGTGTGTGTGTGTATATGTGTGCGAGCGTGCGTGCGCAAGATCCCATAGAAGCCCCAGTTGGTTAAAATCATTGTATGAGACTATTGAACACTGAAATATGTAAGATTGGGGTTGGGTGATGGGGGTACTCACACTATGTAAGATTGGGGTTGGGTGATGGCGGTACTCACACTATGTAAGATTGGGGTTGGGTGATGGCGGTACTCACGCTGTATGTAAGATTGGGGTTGGGTGATGGCGGTACTCACACTATGTAAGATTGGGGTTGGGTGATGGGGGTACTCACGCTGTACGTAAGATTGGGGTTGGGTGATGGCGGTACTCACACTATGTAAGATTGGGGTTGGGTGATGGCGGTACTCACACTATGTAAGATTGGGGTTGGGTGATGGCGGTACTCACGCTGTATGTGAATAAGCTGCTTTGGCATCTTGAACTCCCCGGGGTACAGAGACTCATAGTAGGCGATGTTGCTCTCCGCCTCCGGGACGGGAATGACCATGTTATCCCGCTTCTCCCCATAAACCTGCTGTGCCGAGATGGCTCTCTGGAGATGGTGTTCCTGCACGGAGAGAAGAGGAGCCGAGCTGCTTTAGGAGGGGTGTGCATGCACACGCACACCTCTTGCACACACACACGACTGCTTTTACACAAGTTCTTACAAACGCCTTACACACATACTCCTCGCGTATATACACACACAATAACTTTAAGTTGGCCTTATTTTAAAAAGTTGACTAACCGGATATCTGTACATCGGACAATGGGGGCGTCTGTTCACACGCTTGTACGCCCCGCATATCCGATTACGCGAGTTCAGACAGAGATCGGGTTTCTCCTAGATGGTGCGCTCAAGTGTCTCGCGGCTGCCGCGTGCTCATTACAGAATGTCATTAGTCAGCGGAACGTTGGTGACAGGAGAAGGCGCCCGCCGGAGTGTTTACACTCAAATCAGACGCCGGCGGAATCACCAAGACTACGGCTGGTACTGAAGGCACAACTGATGCCAGGTCAAAGGTCTCTGCAAATTAAACATCCTCTGTGTCCAAAAGCGTGTGCCAAAATCATGGCATGGAATGGCGAGAACCAGTCTCAGATATTCCGCCTGGCAACCAAACAGCTGACGGAACAAAGCCATTTCTACACCCATGGCTCTCTCCATGGCAGCCAGGTGTACCACCCCAGTGCCCATTTCTGCTGATAAAATAATAATTCTAGGTATTAAGTGATATAGCTGCTGAACGCTTGACCTAGTTATACTACTTCCCTTGCAGGCAATAAAGCACAATTCAAACTAGGGATGTTAACGGTTAATCAACGATCGATTAATTGGTCGTTAAGAACATGATCGATCACGTGGAATTTGATCGATCTAATGTTGGTATGAAATAAACAAATAATTATGAATATGAACAACTGTATCGTCGTGTTGAATTGTATCAACGCGAGAAAATATTTTACTACCAGCGTGGGAAATTAGCACCCGCCAAATGCGGGTAGATTTCAGAATTATCGGTTAAATGTATCAAACCTTCCCACCACAGTGGTGTGTAGCAAAGCGGATACAAGCAGGAATAAGAAAAATCTCTGATTGCCTAAATGTGAGACAGAAAAAAAGGAAAGTGCTTGTTAGAATATCCCGAGGCGAGCCCGCCTTACTCCGTGTTCACAACTCATACGTTGTTTTTACGTAGCCTACCATAAATCCTCAATGCAATCCCCGCCCCCAGAGAAATGCATAGGCTACCGACTGAACTCCTCACCGAATAAGTTCACTGGAGTTGAAGGAAAAGTCTGATATGCTTCTCCCCGCATCTCAGCAGTGGGTGAACCCAGTAGCCTATCTTGCAGAGTTTCTTCTTGAGAACGTTAGTAGCAGAACTTTGCGAGTCTTGGCTCTCAAGTTAAATGAAAGAAATAGCCTAGGTTACTTCCCAAAATAAGCTACGGTATTATGGCATACCTTCGATATAAAGATTAATTCGACGGAAAATATGTGAATTATTTGCCTAATAAAATTTGTATAATTTTTATAAAACAAACCTTTCAGAATGAAAACGGTGTCATTTAATATTGTCTGTTCACATCATTTTATTAGTTTGCTGGAAAATAAGATTGTTTACAGGTTATCATCAAAGAAACAAGCAGTGAAATTAAGTGTTTATGTGAGTCGTTCCTGTTTTTGTTTTTTTATGAGGCTCGCTCGTTAGTGCAACGTTTTTATTAATCTATTTATACTACGAGTCATTCATCATTCATGATTAATTGATGATTGTAATAATTTTTATAATTGTATGGATATAATATCAATATCTTGGTGTGAAAATAAAGATTTGATTGAAAAACACACATTTAGTATTTTCTGTCATAGGCAAAATGTTTTTGGTCAATTCATTGATCTTTAACGTTGTCGATCGAGTAAGGAAATGTCTTCAAGTTGACATCCCTAATTCAAACTGTATTCTTCCGTTTCACACCACAAACACCCTTAAAGCTCAATTTAAACCTAATTCCTCTCAGTCCTACGTGCTTTAAAAGAGGCTGTGGCTTTGAGTCATCTAAATTAAACATGTGAAAGCGCAGAATATGAAACGTCAAATGCACTAGGAATAAAAATCATACAACGAATGAGGAACAATCCTTTCATTTAAATTAAATTCTCTACTAATGAAGCATCAAGCATTTTCTAATGGGAGTGACTCCTGTTAAATACAGCACAGGGAAGGTAGAGGACACTTTAAAAAGGGAACTCATTCCCCATGATGCTGGCATCACACAGTTTTCTCCAGAAGCAGATCCTGAGCCATGACGTAAACGTCCCAAACTTTCCTCCGCAAAATCAATCCAGACTCCAGACATTCCCCGAAATTCATCTCCACTTCTATCGGCTAAGAAGCCCATGAGCCTCTTTGAATCTCTGGTGTTCCATCTGTCTGATATCAAGGCATTGACACAATGACTTGAATCCCCCTTCAGGCCATAATAGAATCACTTGACCTAAAAAGCGAAGAACCAAAAGGGTATTCTCAGAGTTGTGAACTGTGTTAAACTCCTGCCCAGGAAGGCCGCACTGTCTGCTGGATTTTGGCATGTCTCAGCACTTTAATTTAAGTTTCTACTTGGCTCAGGTCCGCAGACTATTTCCAAGACGTAAAACCTGCAGTCACTGTGGCCCTCCAGGACTGGAGTTAAACCTGCAGACACTGCGGCCCTCCAGGACTGGAGTTAAACCTGCAGACACTGTGACCCTCCAGGACCGGAGTTAAACCTGCAGACACTGCGGCCCTCCAGGACTGGAGTTAAACCTGCAGACACTGCGGCCCTCCAGGACCGGAGTTAAACCTGCAGACACTGTGGCCCTCCAAGACAGGAATTTGAGATTCCTGCGCTAAGAGAATTAGCAGAGTCCAAACCCAGAAATTTCCTGAACACATCGTTTCCAGTCTGGAGACCCACTGGGCTGTGGAAACTGCTCCAGACAGCTGGCTTTCATTTAGCATGCAATTCTGAACTTTCATTTTAAAAACACTTTCAAAATAAGTGTGGAAAAAGCAGACATATAGAAGAGGCTGTTGAAAGTTTTAATGCTGAAAATAAATAATGACAAAGTAACGACTGCCAAAAGGCAAATTTCCTTGGCGTTAATCGTATTTTAAGCCTTGGCTCCAAATCTTAGTGTAAAAAGCGGAGGATTGCTCCTCTGCCCCCAGGCCATATAACACCTGCTACAGCCACACTCGGCACAGATGAGCAGGAAGCCGGGCAGCAGACCGTGAGGCTGATCTGGGACCTGGCGAACTCTTAAGACCCAACGACAATATAGTCACATGACCAGAGAGGAGTTAGCCAGGAGACAAACTCTCAGACCCAACGCCAATAGTCACATGACCAGAGAGGAGTTAGCCAGTAGACAAACTCTCAGACCCAACGCCAATATAGTCACATGACCAGAGAGGAGTTAGCCAGTAGACAAACTCTCAGACCGAACGCCAATAGTCACATGACCAGAGGAGTTGGCCTGTAGGCTAGCTTTCAGACCCAACACCAACATAGTCACATGACCACAGAGAGGGGTTAGCCAGTTGGAAAACTCTCAGACCCAACGCCAATACAGTCACATGACCAGAGAGGGGTTAGCCTGTAGGCTAACTTTTAGACCCAACACCGATACATTCACATGACCTCAGAGCATACACGTCGATCTGCACATTCTGCAGGGGTCCGAGACTCGTTCTAAACCCATGCACGTGCAGGTTGTGAAGATAAACAATCTGGCCAACAGCAGGCATGCAGGATAATGACTAAAAACAATCAACGCAATCCCTCAATCGATGTCCTTGTGGACAAGCAAACATCCTGCCTATTGAACGAAAAACTATTTCATGGGTTGGACACATGACATGGTGTGGGCCTCCGAGACAAAACCTTAATTCAGTCGCTGGCGAAAGCAGTCGGCCTTGGAATCGCTATTGAATACATGCATTTAATTAACAAACCCAAGCAGTGCAAAACCCATCTTGATTTTGAAATAGATTTGAGAAATACAGGCAAAGACTCAGCGAGAGAACCAGCACTGCAATGCACCACAAAGTCTTCAGAGGCTAACGGGATAAAACACACTGAAAATACTCTGCAAAACAAGCCAACCATTTTACCGGATACCTCTGAATGCAAGCCAAAAGGGTTCAAAGCGCTAATATTCAGCACAGAACAACAGGAGAGAGTATTCTATGAAAGGCTGCACAGCCAGCTCAGCTGAAACGCAGACAGGAGTTTTAAACGCGAATCTCAAGAGCACCACTACATCCATCTGAATGAACATTCTTCAAAAAGTTCATCCTGGTGGCCTGTCATTTTATTGAAAAATGGTACGCAGCCCAAAACCTTTTACACAAACCATGTATTAAACAACAAGAGTAGAATGCATTGCACATGTAAACAACACAAGTCCTTTTTTGAATTCATTATTCATTCTGTCAGTAGTGGGAGGTATATTGAATAGTTCTGGTCTAAACTCAACTACTCCTGATTGATCAGGATAGTGATTTTCTGGTCGAGAGATTTCATATGGGTGAGGGAGAAATATACAAATCTGGGAAAGAAATTTCATCCCTAAAAAGTAAAATCATTATTAAAGAAATACAAGTATATGTTTCTGGATTCTGCAAACACATTAGCTCCCATGTTATTAGGGTTCAAAGCCCTACAACACTGAGTAACGTCCTCAGCCGGGCACCCTGTACATGCACATAATCCCCCAACATGGAGAAAGCATGAACTCAGTTTAGGATGATTCACTGTTCCAACGAGTCTCTGTGGGGGTTCTGACAAACGGCCGGGCTGGAGAGTACCTGCGATAGGGAGCGGAACCACAGGCCCGACAGGAGAGGGGAAACCCGGCCACAAGCAAGGCAAACGGAGCACATGCTCTCTGGCCGCGCACCAAAAGGGCTTTTGCTTTGGCCTGTTTACAGCAGGAAATGCTGCCTTTCTGGACCCCAATGTCTCTGGAGCCCGCCAGCGTATGACCTTATCGCTGAACATTCTCCAGCCATGAGCCGTCAGGGTGAGAAACCCTCTCTGAACGCGTTTATAAAATACAGCACCATACAAGTCCTCCAGCTCTGCACGAGGCATAATCACAGCGTGAAACGCCGTCTACACAGTCCCAACATCTGGATCCTGCTCCAGCTGAGGCTTCCAGTCACAAAAGCAGAAATGTGTGTTCAGAGACGGAGCCCTCCAGAGCGGCCTTTTGTCCCAGATTTGGGTGAAAATGCAGATTTGGGGAAATGAACGAGCCCATTTCTGATGTTAATTAGACAATAACACCACTGGTGATTCATTCAGCATGTGCGGTTGTGCATGACTCATTTATACACAACACACTTCAGCTCTCACCTTTTCCGTTAAATAAGTCCCCCCTTGAACAGCTTCAGCAAAATAAATAAATGACCAGTTTAAATGAACAATGCTGCTCTCGCACAGAACAAAAACACAAATTTTACACAGGCACAAAAACCAGAATCTTCTCATCAATGTGAATGTATCTGGAGGGCTTGTGTAGTGTAAATAACAGCCTCGACATCCATCAAGCTCACAATCACTTGGCTGCAGACTCTAAGGTTTTATTTGACCATTTGTTTGCTTGTATGAGGGACAGCCCAGGTTCAAACCCTTTCCTATGCCACTATGCAACTCCTACAGTACACGTAGGCGTTATAGACCACCAGTAAGGTCAATTAAAACGCCCTTCACATCCCAGAGATTTCATGCTATTTCAACCACAATCCAAGCCCCAACCATTTTGAAAACACTGGTTTCCTAAACGAATGCGAACATCTCAACAATACAAATTCACTTTAAAGGCACCTCTGTCAAAGCATCACATAGATTTTTTAAGAACTTTCAGCAATATTAAAGATGCAGTGGAAGCTGAATTAGCACTGACAGGTAGCCGGCTAATCGCATAATTACACCTGGAGCAGTGGAATACCCGTTTGTTTCACCCGGAGCAGTGGAATACCCGTTTGTTTCACCCGGAGCAGCGGAATACCCGTTTGTTTCACCCGGAGCAGCGGGGTCACTCTGGGTAATTTCCCAGGACACACTGCAGCAGCTCAGCTGCGCACACATCCTGCTGAAGAACGTGCATGCATCTCGTCTTGTTGCTACCTGATCAACTAAAGAATTGGGCCCTATTCCTCGTTTACTCCAATCGTAAGGAGGCCATCAGGAGCAGGAGGAGACGCATACTCCGCTGTGGTGCGCTCCTGTGAACTCTGCATCACCCCAGCGGGAAACAGGCTCGCACAAAGTACGCGGCCGTCACCCCAACAGATCAGCCAACATGTGAATGAAGGGATGACTTCTAATGGCTGCACTTTAGCTCATTTCCCAAAGAGAAGCAGTGCTACATAATCTTAAATCAAGCACTCAGGTACAACAAAAAATAAACAAATTACATTTTTACACACAATTCAAACAGTTTCATAAACCACATTAGGCATAGCACTGGTGAAAAAGCAACAGATACCAATATCCTTTGAAAGAGCATCTTAATGCTTAATGCACAAAATGGCTCCGTATACATATATGATGTAAAAGTGTTTTAAAGTTCTGTATGGTAATGAATATTTAATTACATGCATCAAGCAGCCGAACCCCTCCACATTCCAATGTGCAGGTCCCCATATACCCTGCAGAGACAGTCCACAACTCCCCACATACCCTGCAGAGACAGTCCACAACTCCCCACATACCCTGCAGAGACAGTCCACAACTCCCCATATACCCTGCAGAGACAGTCCACAACTCCCCAAATACCCTGCAGAGACAGTCCACAACTCCCCATATACCCTGCAGAGACAGTCCATAACTCCCCACATACCCTGCAGAGACAGTCCACAACTCCCCATATACCCTGCAGAGACAGTCCACAACTCCCCACATACCCTGCAGAGACAGTCCACAACTCCCCACATACCCTGCAGAGACAGTCCACAACTCCCCATGTACCCTGCAGAGACAGTCCACAACTCCCCATATACCCTGCAGAGACAGTCCACTACTCTCCATATACCCTGCAGAGACAGTCCATAACTCCCCATATACCCTGCAGAGACAGTCCACTACTCTCCATATACCCTGCAGAGACAGTCCACAACTCCCCATATACCCTGCAGAGACAGTCCATAACTCCCCATATACCCTGCAGAGACAGTCCATAACTCCCCAAATACCCTGCAGAGACAGTCCACAACTCCCCATATACCCTGCAGAGACAGTCCATAACTCCCCATATACCCTGCAGAGACAGTCCACAACTCCCCAAATACCCTGCAGAGACAGTCCACAACTCCCCATATACCCTGCAGAGACAGTCCACAACTCCCCATATACCCTGCAGAGACAGTCCACAACTCCCCATATACCCTGCAGAGACAGTCCACAACTCCCCATATACCCTGCAGAGACAGTCCACAACTCCCCATATACCCTGCAGAGACAGTCCACAACTCCCCATATACCCTGCAGAGACAGTCCACAACTCCCCATATACCCTGCAGAGACAGTCCACAACTCCCCATATACCCTGCAGAGACAGTCCACAACTCCCCATATACCCTGCAGAGACAGTCCACAACTCCCCATATACCCTGCAGAGACAGTCCACAACTCCCCATATACCCTGCAGAGACAGTCCAGAACTCCCCATATACCCTGCAGAGACAGTCCACAACTCCCCATATACCCTGCAGAGACAGTCCACAACTCCCCATATACCCTGCAGAGACAGTCCACAACACCCCATATACCCTGCAGAGACAGTCCACAACTCCCCATATACCCTGCAGAGACAGTCCACAACTCCCCATATACCCTGCAGAGACAGTCCACAACTCCCCATATACCCTGCAGAGACAGTCCACAACTCCCCATATACCCTGCAGAGACAGTCCACAACTCCCCATATACCCTGCAGAGACAGTCCACAACTCCCCAAATACCCTGCAGAGACAGTCCACAACTCCCCATATACCCTGCAGAGACAGTCCACAACTCCCCATATACCCTGCAGAGACAGTCCACAACTCCCCATATACCCTGCAGAGACAGTCCACAACTCCCCATATACCCTGCAGAGACAGTCCACAACACCCCATATACCCTGCAGAGACAGTCCACAACTCCCCATATACCCTGCAGAGACAGTCCACAACTCCCCATATACCCTGCAGAGACAGTCCACAACTCCCCATATACCCTGCAGAGACAGTCCACAACTCCCCATATACCCTGCAGAGACAGTCCACAACTCCCCATATACCCTGCAGAGACAGTCCACAACTCCCCATATACCCTGCAGAGACAGTCCATAACTCCCCATATACCCTGCAGAGACAGTCCACAACTCCCCACATACCCTGCAGAGACAGTCCACAACTCCCCATATACCCTGCAGAGACAGTCCACAACTCCCCACATACCCTGCAGAGACAGTCCACAACTCCCCATATACCCTGCAGAGACAGTCCACAACTCCCCACATACCCTGCAGACAGTCCACAACTCCCCATATACCCTGCAGAGACAGTCCATAACTTCAACCTATAACGACACACTGCAGTAAATATAATCAGCACTAATAATACCAGTGTTAATGGCTAAAATGCTCTGTGTCACATGACACAAAACAAAAATCACTATTTCAGTAGAAGCTCTGGCAAAACACAGCTGCCACAGTGCATGCCAAAACGAGACAAAAAGGGCAGCCCCCAGAGTGGAAAACACGGAACCCCCATCCCACCCCAGTGGGGGTGCAGGCGTCAAATTCTGAATTAGCGTATAATTACAAAAAGCAATAAAGTTGATAAAGTAAAACATTAAATATTCTTTGTATTGTTTTCAATTAAATATTTGTAAAAGAGAATTCACAAATCACTACTTTCAGCTTTTATGTGCATTTTACAGAGGCTACTGTCCCACTTTTTTGGAATTGGGGTTTGTAAGTAGGCTAATAGTCAGAAGTATAAGAATAACAGATAGGTAAAGCTTGAGACAACATAAACAAAACACATTATTTACTTTAGGCGTTGTTGCTGCCAGTAGTGCGGGTCATTTAACTCCCGTTATATGTCTCCACATGTCAGATAAATTAAATGATTTAAGACTAGATCATACTTGCCGTTTTTCTGAATGGACAAATGCCAGCAACGTTAGAGCGAGCTGTCTGGACTCTGGAGATGTCACTTTTACCTCAGAGCGTAGCCTATTGGTCAGTTTGTTTTACTGTGTGACTCTGCTCGTACTCTTGCTAGAATTGCTTTATGGTAAATCGAAGGCAAATGAGTTCCACTGTAAGACGAACTCGCCTCGGGATATCATTACAGGCGCTTTTTTTCAGTCTCACATTTAGCCAATCAGAAAAAGAAATCTGAAGTTTTTACCGAAGTTTGTTTTTTCTCTTGTATCCACTTTGCTACATGCCACTGTGGCGGGCAGGTTTGATACATTTACCCGACAATTTTGAAATCTACCCTTATTTGGCGGGTGCTAATTTCCCACACTGACTGTAGAACTAGCCGCTAGTCTAGCCTACTGATAAATGGTAAATGGACTGCACTTATATAGCGCCTTTATCCAAAGCGCTTTACAATGACCTCTCACTCAACAGTTCACACACACATTCACACACCAATGGCGGCAGCCACCATGCAAGGCGCTAGCCTGCTCATTGGGAGCAATTTGGGGTTCAGTGTCTTGCCCAAGGACACTTCGACAAGTGGACAGGAGGAGCCGGGGATCGAACCGCCAACCCTGCGATCAGCGGACGACCCGCTCTACCTCCTGAGCTCTACCTCCTGAGCCACAGCCGCCCCGGCTCGAGAAAGACGTGCAAAAGTCATGGTTTCGCAATAGCATGACTAACTAATCCAACGTTGGTTAAGGCGGGCTGTTTTTTGTTCAGGCGGCCCGCCTTAACGATAAACCACTGCGGGAAACACTGGCATCTGAATGATACTCCAGGGCCGTGTCCGAATCAGCGCACTTGCCTATTATTGAGTATGCCAGTTGAGTATCTTTTTTAAATATATTTTTTAAAGCTGTTCAATTGAAAAAATTGTGTTCTTAATATCCCCGGATTATCTACTTATATCCCCGTTTTTGCTGATAATAGTATGAAAGATCTTTTTCGCATACTGCATGTCACTAAACAGTACACAGTATGTCAGTACACAGTATGCAGTAGATAGGGCTCTGATTCGGACACAGCCCAGGACATCAATACAACTCACATTGCCCCATTAGGGATAACAAGTCTATGAACACTTACTTTCAGTCCTTGCTGTTCACAAGGGCATGAAACGGTTTCAGTTTCTGAATGATACATGTTTGGTGACCCTGATACCAGGCTCAAGATTTCTGTGGAAAGGCCCGACTCATAAAATAAGGGAACGCCCCGCAAACTAACAGCTCATTCAGAAAGAAAAACTGCAAGGGAGCACTGAACTCTTCCCTACACTAAATAGTAGCTGGGCGGGTGTGATACGTAGCCTGTCACAACTGATCTAAAGCTGTAAGGTCCTCTCTGACTCGGTCCAACCTGATCCAACCAATCAATGTCCTCTCTGACTCGGTCCAACCTGATCCAACCAATCAATGTCCTCTCTGACTCGGTCCAACCTGATCCAACCAATCAATGTCCTCTCTGACTCGTGACACGTAGACCCTAACCCTAACGTTTCACCCAGTAAATAAACCTGACAACAGAAAGGCAAGGTTCTGCAGTGCTCCCAGTTTAGGAGCATTGATGTGCGCTACTGGGAAAATGATTTAGGAGCTCTAACCTCTTTGGGATGCAGTAGCCAGCTAATGCACGTGTTCGCGTTTGAGCCCTGCAAGGGAATTACCACGGTTACGCTACCTGATATTTCAATCTGACACGGCAAGCAACAAGACAGGATCCGCATTTACAAGCCTTTGTCCTTATGGAACACAAATTCCCATTAATATTTCAAAGGAGACAGTGGGACCAAAACAGTGATCTAGACACAGCAACCAAGTGCATATCTCAGCACAATGACCCAGCAGTGAAGTGCACCAGCAGCCTGACTGACATTGAGATTAAGCACCTTGGGAATTGAACCTGCAAACTCCAGGGCCGTGTCCGAATCAGCACTCTTCCACACTGTTGAGTAGCCTTGGTGAGTACATAGGGCGAGAAAGTCAGAGTATGCGAAAAATTTTCTAATTGCATTATACTTCAAACACCAGGATGAAATTAGTCCGAACAGATGGGAGGCACAAACACATTTTTCTGGCTGGTTGAGTAAAGCGTGGATGGGACAGCTGCACCCCACAAACTGAGCACAGCAGCACCCCACAAACTGAGCACAGCATACAGCAGCACCCCTCAAACTGAGCACAGCATATAGCAGCACCCCTCAAACTGAGCACAGCAGCACCCCTCAAACTGAGCACAGCATACAGCAGCACCCCTCAAACTGAGCACAGCAGCACCCCTCAAACTGAGCACAGTATATAGCAGTACCCCTCAAACTGAGCACAGCAGCACCCCTCAAACTGAGCACAGCAGCACCCCTCAAACTGAGCACAGCATACAGCTGCACCCCTCAAACTGAGCACAGCATACAGCAGCACCCCTCAAACTGAGCACAGCATACAGCAGCACCCCTCAAACTGAGCACAGCATACAGCAGCACCCCTCAAACTGAGCACAGCATACAGCAGCACCCCTCAAACTGAGCACAGCATACAGCAGCACCCCTCAAACTGAGCACAGCATACAGCCGCACCCCTAAAACTGAGCACAGTATATAGCAGTACCCCTCAAACTGAGCACAGCAGCACCCCTCAAACTGAGCACAGCATACAGCAGCACCCCTCAAACTGAGCACAGCATACAGCAGCACCCCTCAAACTGAGCACAGCATACAGCAGCACCCCTCAAAACACCTAATTATTGGCATTTTTATATTTTTTCACAGCTTGCTGACTGACACGCCGCCTAATTGCCTGCCTGACACACTGAACCTGAACCCGTGGCGCTCCGGCAGAACTGGGAACTCTGCCAGCACGTCCCCCGCCAAGCTCAGAGACGGACGGGACGTCCTTTAGGTTGGGCTCCAGAGCAGCATTATGCAATACCCATGGACGCCCAGGGTACGGGAGGGTTGAGTCGCCCAGGGTTCCGCGTTTCATTGCTCTTGGGCGACCCCTACTGGTCGACGAGGGCAGTCGTAAGACTGCATGTCTAAGCCACATATGAAAGGTCCCTCCTCGAACACAACTCTGCAAGCTTAGCTGTGGTTTGAATTGCCAAATGTAGCAGTGGTGTGTTCACCCCACGTGTTTCGGAGGACAACCATGGACGTCCCAGCTCTTTCGAATTGCCACGGTGGTTCATGCATTGGAACATGGCTTCGGCCGCAGAACATTCCAGTAGGACATTCCAGATTGGAAATTATATACAGCACCAGGTTGGGCGGCCAAATTTTATTTATTTAAATTTAAAAAATAATTCAGAACTAAAGCTAGAGATGAACAGGGTGAGCTTGGATGCAAGTCAGGTTCACCTGGAATTAAATGGACTGCACTTATATCGCGCCTTTTTCCAAAGCGCTTTACAATGGCCTCTCACTCACCCGTTCACACACACATTCACACACCAATGGCGGTAGCCGCCATGCAAGGTGCTAGCCTGCTCATTGGGAGCAATTTGGGGTTCAGTGTCTTGCCCAAGGACACTTCGACATGTGGACAGGAGGAGCCGGGGATCGAACCGCCAACCCTGCGATCAGCGGACGACCCGCTCTACCTCCTGAGCCACAGCCTCCCCAATTACACATTTTAAGACTGCATCTTATAGTCAGTATGTATTATGAGAGCATTAATGAATTAACTGGTAATATGATTTATCAGAGGCTAAGTGTCAACTAAACAAGACTTCAAATACTCTCAACGGAGTTAATCAATCATCTTCAAAAAGTTGACTTCCTATCCGAGTGTTCTTACCTCATCATGTATTCATAGCGGCTGTATGCCTAACTCACCACTTCAAATTATTATCTGGAATGGAAGACTAACGTTTCCTATACAGCAATGATAGATGAAATGGTATACGATGCTAGGAAACTGGCATTGTAAAAATGCAATAAAATCATGGCATCTAGACACAAAATGATCACTGCACAGGTCCAATATAAAGACATTGCACTACTATACATTTAACATTCAAAAGGATAAGTTGTACAGCCATTTCCAACCCAGGTCCTGTAGAACTACGGTGTAGAATTTTCCTTCCAACCAATCTCTTAATCAATGTTACAGAAAGCATGATATTAAGTTCTATACTTTTGTCCTGAAACAGATTTTAACACAATGCAGGTTTGGCATGTTACCAATAGGTTTTTATTTAAACTCTTAAAACGGTTTTGCTTCAGTGACCAGTTGTCCTCAATCAGCAGAGTTCACCAATTTAGCTTTAAGTCAATCAAGCAATACAAAATGCAACATCTTTCAAAAGGGACCATTTGCCACAGCACAGAAAATGTACACAGAACAGAAAAACGGTTGCGTGAGAACTGATCTGACTGATTAAGTCTCTTAGATAATACAAAATATTCACTCTGCTTCTGACAGTGCATTAAGAGAGTAAACCATTGTGCATGACGTTAACATTTTTAATAATTAAAAAATAAAAGAATTACAATCAATGTTGAAAAGAAAACCAAAATAAACAGGGGTTCTCCAGGACCAGGGCCGGAAAGCCTTACATCATCATATCATTCGCCTAAAACACCATGTAGCATCCACAATGCGCCAAATTCATCTCTACAGCCAACTACTGTGTACACCCATGTAAGCAGTTCCTCACAACTGTAATAACCATTCTCCTAAAGTACCCTTTAGAGATGGGAGCAGACTAAAACAAGCACAAAAACAAACAAAACCTATGAAACCAATAAACAGAAGGCTTCAGTTGTGCATCAGACAGCAGAGAAAAAGCCCAATTTGTACGGAGGTAGATTTCTATCAAAAATAAACAAGCACAAAAGTATAATCCACAATTGTATTTACCATCCACACACACACACCTCTCAATTTGTGTTTCGTAAATCATCATTTGGATGAATGCAAAAATGATATTCACAAATGCAAATAACATTTACAGATATGTTTCCAATGTTCACATGTACAAATCAAAAGCTTGGCTTGCGAACTGGCGAATCTACATTTGGCGATCGAAGGACACGCTTGATCTGCTTGGATTTACGGACAGAATTTTGAGAAATATTCCGCAGTTTTTCCACCGTGTCGATTCACGCACGCTTAATTTGCGATTCGTAAGCAAAACTTCTTCTACTTTGGTGCTACATAACACGGCGGTGTGTGTGTTCGGCTCATCAACGCCACTTTTAGAACAAGTGGCCAAAATTGCACATTATCTTTAAGAAGTGGATTCATGGTCAATTTAATTAAAACAACCGAGTTTTGAGTTTATTTAGGTTGTAAAGTTAACCCCACGCTAATCTTGGGATGGGAAGTTTTTAAAACAGTCATTGCACAAAACTCCTATCAGATTGCATGTAGCTAACTAGCTAGATTACATTAGAGGGGTAGGTTTGTACACAGTAGCTACATAACTCTTTCGCCCCTCATGGGAAAGATTATGTAAAACAAACTCAACCATGTGAACTATTTTAGCCAATTAAATTAATTTGACAGCTATTCTCACTGATACCGATGTCGCCTATGAAATCTTTTATTTGTTCAGCTAGCTAGTAGATAAGACACCTAAATGAAAATGATCATTCAAATCGCATGGAGTGCTCTCCTTATTTTAGCTCAGTGTTGTACTTCCTAGTTCCTATCAATGTACGGACCTACCCCTCTGTAATGTAATCTAGCTAGCTAGCTACATGCAATCTGATAGTTTTGTGCAATGACGGTTTAAAAAATTTCCCATCGCAAGATTAGCGTGGGGTTAACTTTACAACCTAAATAAACTCAAAACTCGGTTGTTTTCATTAAATTGACCATGAATCCACTTCTTAAAGATAATGTGCAATTTTGGCCACTTGTTCTAAAAGTGGCGCTGATGAGCCGAACACACACACCGCCGTGTTATGCTGCACCGAAGAAGTTTTGTTTACGAATCGCAAGTTAAGCGAGTGTGAATCGACACGGGAAAAAACGGCGCAATATTTGTCTCAAAATTCTGTCCGTAAATCCAAGCAGATCAAGCGTGTCCTTTGATCTGCAAATGTAGATTTGCCAGTTCGCAAGCCAAGCTTTTGATTTGTACATGTGAACATTGGAAACATATCTGTAAATGTTATTTGCATTTGTGAATATCATTTTTGCATTCATCCAAATGATGATTTACGAAACAAGTTGAGGTGTTTGTGTGTGGATGGAAAACACATACTTGTGGATTATTTTTACAAAACACAAATTGAGAGGTGTGTGTGTGTGGATGGTAAATACAATTGTGGATTATACTTTTATGCTCGTTTATTTTTGATAGAAATCTACCTCCATAAATTTGCACATCATGTAAACAGAAGCACACCTGCTGGCACAAAACGACAACCCAAAAGCACAAAAGTAACATTACACCATGTGGGCTTGCCTGACCTGTGACACGCAAACCACTCTTTTAGCTCTCATCAAAAGCAGGATAAAGTCAGATAAAGGCAGTACGACATGCACAACTGAATCGACTGGTCCGACTGGCTGCGATCTGTCACGCACCAACAATTAAAGTCATTAAAATGTACCATCCAAAACGCAAGGCCCTCCAAGGACAGAGCATCCACTTTGTGCAGCTCAATGCCTCCTCCAAACAGTTGAATGGAGATTGGAGCAGGCTGCAGCAACAGGTGGTCGGTCCATTCACGGTATCCAACCCATTTCTCATGAGGAGTAGTAGTCCCACAGGAACAGATGATTTCAAAGCCCAGCTGACAGGTGTTTATCAGCTTTAAAAAAAATGCTTCTTTCTATAGAGCTACACAGTGACAGTTAGACGGATGTCTAAATATGTGAATGGTTATGGCACAGAATACGTAAGAGAGATTCGGTGCTGTTAAAATGTAAAGGGGACATAAAATGTGATTTGCAATAAGGGGTAGATTGTCACATCAGCCAGGTTGGACGTGTTAACTATCAGTGAACTACACATTTGAAAACCAGGTTATTTGGGTAATCTTATGGTGATTTGAGCGGTTATTACAAGCCTCCTAAAAGCAATCATGACCTAATATGACAAGCTGGCCAAGCCTGACAACAATTATAATGGTTCAGCCACTACTGACTGGAGTAAAGGGACGAATGTGCAATATATTTGAGGGCACTGTGGCTGTTTAATTGATGTTTTTTGGACAATGGGTAAGGTATTCTACTGGCAATAAATAGCGAGGAGAATGATTAGAAAGGTGCACTTTTCTGACACGTTATGGAGCAAACAAGCCCACATGGTCATAGAGTATCGGTGAGTAAGTGAAAGGTCTTCGGGTTCGTTTTCACCGGGGCGCGTGCACGGCAACCTGATGCATCAAGTCACATAAATGCTGTCGACTGTCCGACTAGAAAAGTTTGACAAAAGTTTGATACAGTCTCAGAACCGTCGATTAGCAAAACTTCAAACGTTAAGTTAGCCTTCTTCCGAAACTCTATAAATGCATCAGAAATTAAAAACTAGAAACGGTGTTTACGTTAGGTTAGACTACCGACTTCAGTTCATATTTAATCAAAACTTACGTTTACAAACAAAAAATACAACTGCAAAACAAAATTGTCCCTGCTTAACTACCGTTACTTTAGCGTCTGGCGACCAATTGGTCTGAGCTGTTCAGGCTATACGTTAGTTTAACGTTAGACTGCTAGTTGACTCGTTAACACGCACAATTGAAGGAGGACCACATGCTACTTACGTTTTGGAATATTAGCCAACATTTGGCAACATCTTCCACAAATACGTATAACGTTAGCCAAGACATCAACAGTAAGTTGTTAGCCAAGACATCAACAGTAAGTTGCTAGCCAAGCACGCGTAAAACCACAACGGATCTAGCATGCTAGCTACACTGTCCGCTATGGTTTATCAGTTACGTTAGCCAACTGGCAAGCTAGATATTACCTGATGTTACCTAACGTTACGTTAGCTACCAAGCAATGGGATACGAGTAACTAGCTAGCATTAGATAGGCTTACAGCCATCCCATCAATGTTACAATTTACACTCCTGCCTGTTTTCATTGTAACGTCACCACTTGAATGACTATAAACTATAAACGAACAAAATTAGAACATATTCTAAAGGAGGAACTGAAAATATAGACTTAACTGTGCGTGCAAGGAGATAAAAAAAACAATAGTTTGTGATTAAGCGGGTATTTACTACAGACACGTGCGCTATCCAAAGCAACTGCAGCGAGCCAAACTGAGCTGTCATTTTCTGCTCAAGGCACCGTTCAGCGCAGATGCGCTCGGACATTCAACTCATTAGCGCCCCCTGCCATCGCTTCTTTGCACCTGCACCAACACAAGGCCCATCCCAAAGTAAAAAGAAAGACAACAAAATGGCGGATTCGAGCGTGGTCACGTGACTCCTTTGTACTTTGAAAACCATTTCCACGCTAAGTAAATGGCTACAACCAGTCCGATGTACACGAAATGGAACCAATACATTCTTATATTTAAGAAAATGACATTTAATTCGACGTAGCACGGCGACAAACCAACAAACTACCAGTCTTTCTGGAACAAGAAGAAATGGCGGCCATTTTGTGCAAACTTGCGCAGACAAGAGGGGCGCCCCTCATAATGTGAAAATGTGGCGATATCAATAAATGCAGGCTTTTGAACTGTATAACGTACCGATTCCTCCTCTTTCTCCATTCCAGTCGGCATCTGCGGTACTGCCCGGTTAATAGAGGCATATTCGTGCAGGTCGGGTAAGTCCTCGCAGCGGAAGACGGGTAGTGGCTTGGATGCGTCCAGCGCCCGTGCCCGAAACGACAATTTACTCATTTTTATAATTCGAGATGCTGCCTAAATCTATCCGATCCCCTAAAATTCACAACTGTCCCGGTTTTAGTTCTCATGGATGGGTCTGTGGTGTTCTCCAGGAGTCTATTGATCGATTGGTAAAAATATGTATAAATGGCGAAGGCGAACGGAGCCGGGAAGGCCCGGATCTTGGTTGCTCTCTTTCGGTCTCTATTTTCAGTCACTCCGCTTACTCTCCCCGGTTCAATACGCCATGGCCAACATGGCGGACATTAAAAACTCTCTAACTCGCCGTTCGCTCCTAGCGGCCCAACCCCCGATAACACAACAGCCATTCCCACGCGGTCCCGCGCGCGTGCGCGTTCGCGGCGCTGGGGGGAGGGGGGAGGGGAAGCGCCGCGTGCACTTCCAGAGGAAACCCTCCCTCTCCGCCAGGGCAATGCGCGCCTCCCGCGAACACACCAGGCTCGTTCACTACCTTCAAAATCATAAACAGACAGATTCTCCTGACATAAGGGGCGCGATGCTCCGGCAGCCAAATCAAACAGTTTCAAATAAAGATCTGTGCATGTTTCTCAGCGATTAATATTTTAATGGGGGGAAAAAACCCTGCATTGAACATATAGCTGGAGTGGCTGTCAAATTAAACTGTGCGTTTCATATGCAATTGTTGTACTACTTAAAGGGTCGTTTAGACAGGACAGCGGAGTAATGGGACATGGTAACCCCTCGAAAGTTTAGCTTGCCACGTTACACTATAAATACATGATCTTGCAACAGGATAAATTGACTAACAAGCTAATTATAAAGTTGAGAATATATTACAAGTACGGTAATTGTGGAAAGACACTTGGCTCCATAATTCTTTAAATTTAAAAATATTCCCACATAGTTGGAATCGTAGTTTGAAAATTATTTTAAGAACTAAAATGTAATTTACAGTTTCCGAAGGCCAGCATCAGCCGGGCATACAACCTGTTCTTGAACATAATTTTCAGTAGCCCAATCTTTGAAAATGATGCCCTCTTCTGGTATAATTTATAGTTGCACGGGACATTGAATCCGTGTGTCAATCATCCGACTAAAAAGCACGCTTACAAAACATTTTTCGTTGGCTGTTACATATTGTGCAGCTCAAATAATAAAATAACCATTCAGTGCTCATTACGGAAGACTAAAAAAACAACCTCTAGCGCACGGAAAATTGAAAAAACCATACTATTAAAGTCTGGGTACCCTAAGTATTGAGAACTTGCATTTAGTGCCATCAATAATTTCCAACTTCAGAGGTAGTCCAACCTTCAGACAAACATATTTTGCCTCTGATAACATCTTCAGGACATGTCAAAGTCCACACTATTTACACCCCATACTTAAATATACACAGAAACATTACAACCATTTTTTTAAAAATACAGCTGTACATGCAGAAAATGTCATGCAACATTACATTTTTATTATTTATTTTTACAGAATGGCTCCGGTTTGAAACTCACATTTCACCTGTATTATTATTCTATTATAAAAGTTGTACAAGTGGACATGAGCACTTCAGCAAACAGAAGATAAAAATATTAAGTATAGACGGCAGAAGACAGTCCAGTGAAAAGTTGGATGGTGCGCTTCCTGTTGTTCACGCAATAATTTGACGATTTGTTTCCTTGCGGAGAACAGCCAAGGCAGTGTGACACACAAATCAGAAGCTCCATTTCTGTTCATGAGAAATATTTTCTCTTATAACCAAATCCATTTTCTCTCAAGGGAGGTCATCCAATACATACAGTAGCCATCCAGTCCTGACTCGGAACAAGCCTTTCAACTTGTACATTTAGCATTTTTATAACCAAATAAATAGTTAATAGCTACAAGTCTCCGATTTATTTTAACAAACAGGCCATTTGATGAACACACAAAAGGATTGGTGATGAATGCATGCGTGCACTTCCACATCCAAAATCTTTCATTTGGCTAAAACCAGGGGTACCCTGCGGCTCTCCAGGACCAGGGTTGCCTACCCCTGGGCTAACCTAAAACCAACCTCCTCTAGTAATTCACCATGGCCAAATCCATGGCTTCAGGGTCTCAACAAAACACTAAATGTAAATATACTCATTTAATTTTGGTCAAACTATTCTCACTGGTACACAGAATGGTTAGCACAGCCTCAAACCAACATAACGGGAAGCAGATCAGAATCAATACTCAATCAATGCACCCTCTCTTCCTCCACTACCACTCCTCTCCTCCGTGCCCCGGAAACGGATCTTTGTGTTTTAATCTAATGTGGCTGATTACATCTTAATTACGTATTAATGGTTACATATTAATTAATGTCTCGACGCAAATCGCAATGTGACGTACATTGTATGCTGTACATGCAAATACTTGTACTTGAAACATTCAGGCAGTTTTGCATACTTCCGGGTAGGAGAGGAGCGGTAGTGGGGGAGTGGAGGAAATGAGGTGGGGAGTGAAGAATATTGGGACGCACCCCAGTCATACAGGAAGTAGATACCCAACAGCATAGAACACGCAGGAAGAGTAACTTACCACTTCCTCCTGAAGAAGACTGATCCTCTCATGTTTCCCAAGTCAGTCCAAATACACGTGCAGGAATTCCACTCCGGACATCCGGAAGAAAACTCCACCCAACAAAGTCTGAAGTGGAAAAGAAATAAAAAGGGTTTATAAATTAGAGTAGATATTTAGTTACTAGTTCTTATGAAAACATACAGAGAGGGAAGCAGAGATCTTGCCATTTACATTCCTTCAAGATATGAGTCTCTAATCAGGATTGCAATGGAATTCCTGAAAAGGAGGTTAATTTTACCACGGCTAGTTTAGCCTATTTGTTCTGGCTGAGTGCAAGGTCGGCGTAAAAAACTGAGCTGAATATCGAGGCCTACCCTGTTGGGATTCTAAGATGCGTTTGACATTTCAAGCGACTGGATAGCTGCACTATAGCCAGTCAAAGCTGGTCTGCGGCTGGTCAAAGCTGGTGGACTAGCTTACTATAGGCTGGTCAGCTGGTGAACAGCTAGTCAACCAGCTAGAAGTGTTGAAAACACAGCTTAAACCAGCTTGACCAGCTAAAGGCAGATTTAAACTGGAATAGGGCAATATTGCCCAAAATGTAGTCTATATTTCCGGGGGGGGGGGGGGGGGGGGGGGGGGAGAGCCTCCTCTAGTTCATGATGAGGAAGAGGAAGTCAAACCTACACCAGTGGTAAAGCAGTAAAGGCTGAACTGCCTGTTGAACGGGGAGTTTAAACGGAAATGACGCATCTTTCTTGGTGGTGGCATAACTACACTAAACACACCTACAAAAGCAGTGCTCAGGTAACTGGGCATCCTCGCTCCCTCACATCTCACCTTTAACCCCAGGAATATGACCTTTGACCCCTGTGCCTCTCCAAAACACTAGTGTAGCTCAGGGGTAGGATCCAGAGCATTATATTTACTTTTCTACCCACTGGCCACAGCGGCTTGTGGATTATAAAGATCACCAGCCATGTTCATCCTTTTACCAGCCACATTACCTTTTACAATATAACACCACCTGGTTGTTTACCTGCCAAAGTGGCTGCTTGAGTAGAAAATCTTACCAGCCACACTCAATTTTTACCAGCATTTGGCTGGTGGGTGGTGCTAATTTCATAGCCTCGTGGGATCACTGTCCTGGAGGAAACTGTGCATCTGGATTTCATGCCAAACTGTTTCTAGCAATTACCCAGGCTCAGTTAGCCAATTACCTGTACAAGTCAACACCGGTTTATTCACAGATTACTGAAACCGTTTATAGATTGTAGATTATTAAACAGTTTTATTTATGGACACAAAGTTCCTTAAGTTTCTTCTGGGAATATTCTATTCTGTAAACATTCTTCAGTTGTCATTTACAAGGTTATGAATAAATGCGGCCAAAACATCATATCAATTACATTTAAAGCACTTTAAATAAAGTGCAGAAGGTGATGTGTCTTTTGAACTTCTTAACAGACACATTCCTTTTTAAAAAAACATCCAATGAGCTTGCAGAAGGATGCAGAGTAAAAGTATTGCTTTTACTCAATAAAATATGATTTTGACCACAAATTTGTAATTTCAAGTACATTTTCCGGTCTGAAAGCCACGTTGTGTGACTGACTTCGTAGGCAAGCGCACGGCTCCACCAGAGAGCCAGTTAAGCCCAGCCAGCACTAGACCCAGAAACCCTGCTATTCATCTCAATGATAAAAGCTGTGGGAAAACAAGTCAACATCAGTCTGGATTTCAGTTGGTGGAGAAAGCTGAGGGTGTTGAAAGAGCCGAGTGACTAAATGATGACGTCAGAGCTATATAGTATTTGCGTGTAAAGACATCCGTTTTCTAACGTTAGCTAGTTCTAGCAGTGAAAACATGTCCCTTCTGCCTTGTGGACACTAGATGGGGTTTAAAATAATATTGTTCCATTAAATCCCGAAACAGAAGCATCTTCAGGGACAGCGTGTGTACCAGCATATCCTAACCCTAACCTGACCATGCTGACCATGGCTAACAACCCTGTGAGGGACCATCAGCCAGGGAGAGTTTTACCCCACCTCATTATGCAACAGTGCCCCCTCTGGTAGATCAGGCACCTGCAGTCTGCGCACACCACCTAGATCAGGGGTGTCCATGACTACCCGAAGAGGGCCAGTGTGGGTGCAGGTTTTATGTTTTAGCCCAGCAGTACAACACATTATTATAGGGTCTTGGTCTTGGTCAAGGTCTTGATTGAACACCATGGTTAGTTGATAAGTTGAATCAGGTGTCGTTTTGGTTGCAAAATTCTGGGAATATTCAAAAGTGGAAACTTTCCATGGGAATAAAGTTGAAATGTTGGCGTTATCTGTACCAACTGTATTTACCTCATCATAAGCAGACATCCATGCAAACATTTGTGAGTAGAACAAAAAACATGAATGTTGAATAAAATAAATGTATTCCCTAACCCCCCCCCACCCCCCAACTAAATTTAAGTTCCATGTTATAGGCTAACTTTCGCAATAAAAATTGGTCAAAATTTCCAAAATTCCTGAGCTTAACTTCCCATGATAAATTACCGAAAGGTTTCTGAAAATTTACCAGAAATTTTTCGCTACTTTGCAACCCTTGGTGTCGTAGTGCTAGGCTAAATGCTGGGCTAAAACAAATACCTGTACCCACATCTGCCCTTTTCAGGTAAATTTGGACACCCATGGCCGAGATAAATGGTGAAGTCCACTAGCGAAAGGTGAACTGTTGGGAATGCAGTGGGCTGGCATGTTTCAGAGAAGACCACGTGTTTGACTCCGTAAACGGGACTACCAAATACAAGTAAGTGTGTCAAACTGGAGGGAGAAGAAAAAGGTTATTCTAAAAGATGAAAATCATTAAATAGAGACTGGTGTTCCAGTGATTAACACAGTGTACATAGCTCAGGTAGAGGCCAGACACACCTGTATCAGGTAACACCAGATTAAATTAATCAAGGCCTTGACTGATGACTAGATTCTGATGAATGATGAATCTACATTGAGCATTTGCATTGGTGGGTTAGAACTAAAGCCCGACCCCACAGCTGGCTTTCTCCAATATGAAGGCATGTCCCCGGTCTACAAAGACGACATGACTTCAGTCACAGATCACATGACTTCAGTCACAGATCACATGTCTTTATTCAAACAGATGCTAAGACAGGATACAGAGGGATTCCTCCACACAAAAAATCAAAGCTGCATTGCTTTATATATAGAGGAGGACCTGGGGGAACATTTTTATTTATTTATTTATTAAACTTTTTTGCTTCAAGGACCCTTTCTTCCCAAGCTTATGACAGCAAGAAACAAAAGCCCAGAACTCAGAGGGCAGACACACTAGAATTGTATTAAAGAGCACAAAGGCACCGGGAATATTTTACTCTCAAAAACCAAACTGCCATTTGGGCCAGTCCTGTCTGCTGCTTCCTTCTCCCAATACAGCGACAGCGACTGCTGGTTTTCTTTCCTGACAGAAGTAATTTCATGGTAGTTTTCAGAGGACCAAAAAATTCCGCACCCCACCCCCCTTTTTTTGCCCCAAGTACATGGAGACTCTCCAGATATAAGCCAGTTAGAGAGAGAGAGGAGGAGGAGGAGGAGGAGAAAGAGATTCTTAAATGAGAACAATGGTCAACACAGACCAGAGCCTTTGGTGTATCAGCATTACCAAGTGCATCTGTCCAGCAATATCTTAAGTTAAAGTTAAAATCATTCCAAGTACCCACTCAAAAATGTGCATACACAAGGAAGATAATGGCTATGGTTTAAAAAAAAAAAAAAAAAATTAAAAAAAAGACATTCGTCTTGCCCCTCCCACCCCTAGAAAACTACATCATCAGCCTTCAAAAACAAGACAAACGGCAATTAGTGGCGTTTTTGTTTTCTAGAAAAATAATAATCCTCAGACAAAGACCAACGACCATATGTTTAAGTTGTCCTTGGTTCTACTCAAATTAAATTGGGTCAGATTTTAAAGCATACAGTTGCAGTTAATGCGGGGGGTGTATTTTACATCTACGGACACAGACATACGTAGCTAGCCTACATTCGCTTGTGAGGGTGGTTTATTATACGTCAACCTTTACAACACAAAACATGCATTTATGGGTGTTAGATTACACTCCCTCTACATCACACTTCAATAAATGAGGACGCTTCCGAAATCAAATAATTTACATTTTCAACTGTAATTACGCAGAGTAAATTGTTGGTCAGTTACAGCGCCGTGGCAACATAGAGTTCAAATTTCACCCGACATGATTTTCAAGAAAAGGGAAACTGTTCGACTTACACTGTAGCAAACCCGCCTGTTTGAAATACCGTATAAACTAGCCTACAATTAGATCATAGGCGTCAGGCAGCTCAGGGCATCCCCGTAATGAGGACATTCACACAAAGAAATCTCGGTTACAGCCAAAGATCGACTCAGTAGGACGAAAAATACGTATCTGTACATAGATCACATCGTTTGATCTTTTTGACATTTTATTTTAAATGTATTAAATGTGGACTTAAGAACCACAGCGCCACCACCATCGCAGATGAGCGCAAACAAAAAGCAGATCTCCCACCGTGCGCAGAGCTAAAAAAAAAACAACGAAACAACTGACAGCATTTCAACCACAATCGTGAGGAAAATAAAAGAATCACCTGCGATCTCGGATGGGCAAGGAAATAAAGGACCGCCGCATTGTATACATGACAGATGTACCATCCAGTTAAAGCCATAACTTAATAAGCCAAGCTTAGCTAAATATGTCAGCACACTACACGCAGACAGGGGCAGCCCCCATACGCGTAATTCATACTAAAAATTAAACGCAACTAGATACCTATAGCTTCGTTCAAGCCAATTTAATTGGATAAAAGTATATAAACGCTTTTGTCTGTTAAAATAAACATATCTAACCAAATATAAAGCCGACAGTTTGACAAAAAATACTATTTGAAACAGTGCAGCGTAGCTACGCATTTTGCGTTGCTGGCATTAAATAGCATGCTAGCAGGCTAGCTATCGTTTTCATATGGAGAAAAAAAGTCCAAAAAGATGGATTGAAGTTTTCCTTTTTGTTGTAATTTAAACGTTGGCAAAAATAGTCTAAAAGCCAAATAATGCAGATTCATCCAGTTTTAACTTTCAGTTTCAAATATCAAGAGGAAGATAAATTACTTTGTTCTAAAAATTTGCCAGAAAATAAAGGATTGACGCGACACCATGGGCGGAATTAGCTGGCTAGCTTGCTAACGAGCTAGCTACATTCTCAGCCAAGATAAAATTCACTTAGGTTCAGATTCAATTAAATTGTCCCATTAATTACGCATCTCACCGTTACACTAAAACTGTACTTGGTGTTAACGTTAAAGATTTTAAAAAGGGAACTTACCAGTAAAGCCGCCAGGGTGTGTAGATTAGGCTCCTAAAGACAGGCGGTATTGCTAGCGAGTTGGTGTTTCGCAAACAACAAACGCCATGCAGCAAAATTATAGTGAAACATTTCCCTGGGTTTTCCTTTAAATGTAGCGGTAAACCGATACCCTCCCGCGGGCGATCGGGGCGCCTCTCCATCGCTGTGAGCGCTTAGCTAATGGAGCGCAGAAAATATGCGCGTTATTTAGAGATTAAAAGCTGACCGAGGCAGAGGAAGACTCCGGTGATTATGGGGTTAACAACTTTGCGATGGCAAACATACGCGTTGTGATTGGACGGCGAGCGGCACCAATCACCTGTGGAGAGGCCGGGTCGATGCGATGGCAAACATACGCGTTGTGATTGGACGGCGAGCGGCACCAATCACCTGTGGAGAGGCCGGGTCGATGAGCTCATTGAGCAGGAAAGTTCGATGTTGACCAAAATAATGTCCAACACTAAATAGTTACACCGTCACTACCGTGGCTTGTCAGTAAATACCGTATCGTCATAAACACATGCGATGACGTGAGAGACACGGATCATTTATTAATGCGACGAAGCATTTGAGCTTTTTGCTCCTTGCTCGAGACACAAAGGCAAATGGCAGCGATTATGGATTAAGCAGTCGCTTTATTATATCAGTAGCCTGTTTTTCAAAACAATTTCTAAAAAAAAACAACATTTTAACTTGTCTATAAGTCAAACACATTTTAACTGATCTATTTTTTTAAACATTTTTATTTATTTTAGTTTTTTTATTTAAAGAAAAGTGAAATATTCACATATAAAAGCTTAAATATATAAATCATAGACGTACCCGTTTCAACTTACTGCAAACGGCAATGATTTTGCAATGATTGTGGGACTTGCTTTTGTGTTTCTGTTGAACTAATCCTCATGCTATCTATTTTACCAAGGCATGTTGTTTAATTTCATCACTCTGTAGAAAAGCTGTCTCAACCAGAGAGGACGACAACACGCTCTGGATGCTGATGTCAGGACCTGAAGACGTTTCTACAAAGGGCTGTATGTAGGTCCTGTCCATAGGGCTGTATGTAGGTCCTGTCCATAGGGCTGTATGTAGGTCCTGTCCATAGGACAATTTTATAGCCAAAACTAAAGCAGTTTTGAAAGATGCACCGCAGGAGAAAACAAAACTGTTATTAGCGATTATAATGAAACAACAGGAAATGGGGACAGCGTGTGGTGTAATTGGCAGACAATCACAGATGTCATAGCAATGTATGCTGCATAAGTTCTGTGATTCTGTGCTTCAGAATGTTACTATGCTTCCTGCGGCCTGATTTACTGAGACCTTTAGCATGCGCAAAACAACTTAGCACACGCAAAACCAATAACATGACCAATGATTGGTCATGGTATCTTGTATTTTGTCTTATTAGTTTTGTGTGTGCTTAAAGGTTTTGCACACCCTAAAGGTCTTAGTAAATGAGGCCCATGGTATTTTTAAGTGGGGTGTGTGTGCTTCCGAAAAAGAAAAAAAAGATGAAATTTTTTTTTAAATAAATGGAGCACACCTACATAAATAGAACCGTTCTGGGGGGGACCTACAGAAATGGGACCGCTCTGCAGGGTTCTGGGGGGGCAACACAAACTGGGGGAAAAGCCCTAAAGGACCCTGAGGCTTGGGGAAATGAGGCTCATATCTCAGCCGTTATTGATCAAAACCTGGTAAATGATTTACCTCCAAGCACAACATGTCTGCCGCGAGGGGGCAGATGTTGGGGTCTGAACGGGATGGCCTTGTGTACCTATCGATCCCTCACAGTGCTCTGTGTGAGAGGCAGCTTTCCGGAAGTGTGTCCACACATTTTTGGTAAGAGATCGAAGGGCAATTTGAAACCATGTGGAATTAGAGAAATGCAAGCTTTACAATTTCATGGCTAAAGGTCCGATTCTAGAATGTGTTACTATTGCTAGGGACCTTGGGAAAGGGGATACTGTAGTTTGAGTTCCCTGAACTATGTCATTTATTATTTGGCCCCATTAGAGCAAGAAAAATAAAAAGTACATTTAATTTCTTCCAAATCAGGACTGTTGTTCATCTTCAGCAACAGAGATGATATGCTGCTTCAGTCAGATCTTAGAATGAGCAGAACAAAACAAGATAATTCATTTTTCTCTCTTAGTTTTCTGCTAGATGTTTCATGAATGTTTGTACAATTTTACCCTTTGCATGATGTGACTAAGAGGAAGGTCCCCATGAGGGATTGTAAAGGACTTTACTAATTTCATACAGATACACACTCTCTCTCTCTCTCTCTCTCTCTCTCTCTCTCTCTCTCTCTCTCTCTCTCTCTCTCTCTCTCTCTCTCTCTCTCTCTCTCTCTCTCTCTATCTGTCTGTCTGTCTCTCTCTCTGCAGGCACACAGGCAGTTTGCTTTTACAAACAGTTTTCTGTTCATCACTGTTTATACATGTGGCCCCTGGCTGAGAAGTGAAGCCTGCTGAAATCACAGGGGCCCCCCGGCCCCCCGGCCCCCCATGTCTTTACTGTCTTTACTGCTCATAATTATGAGAGTATAGTGATATGCTTCCTGTTCGAGTGACGGTTGTATGGGTGGCAGACTGCGTGGCTCACGTTTCCCGGGGGGGTGGAATGAGTGTCGCACGCTGGAAGCTCAGTCTCACAGGTACAGACAGGGCTGCATTCCATAGTGCATCCATAGTGGGGCTGCGTTTTTTTGGGGGGGGGTAACCACACAATATTGATGATTGGCATGTGAATAATAAGTAACCGATGAGGAAGTAACACCAATATGTAACCAATAAGCCAATAAGTAACCTTACAATTATTAACTAGAAGCTTGAACCACTTAAACAAGGATTCATAAAACATAATCAAGGGAGGTCACAAGGAGGTAGGGAGGGGTGGAGAGAGGTGCAGCTTGAACAGGTGAGTCTTTAATCTGCGCTTGAAGGCGGTCAGACTTTCTGTTGTTCTGACCTCCACGGGGAGCTCATTCCACCACCGTGGGGCCAGGACAGACAGACGTCGAGACCGGGTGCTAGTATGAAGAGGGGGGTACCAGTCGTCCTGAGGAGGCGGAACGCAGGGATCTGGCAGGTGTGTAGGGTCTGATGAGCTTTTGGAGGTATGGAGGGGCAGATCCTCGGACTGCCTGGAAGGTGAGCACCAATGTTTTGAATTTGATGCGAGCCATCACCGGTAGCCAGTGGAGGTCAATGAGCAGGGGGGTGACATGGGAGTGTCGGGGGAGGTTGAAGACCAGGCGCGCTGCTGCGTTCTGGATAAGCTGAAGAGGTCTAATGGCCGATGCTGGCAGGCCAGCCAGGAGAGAGTTGCAATAGTCCAGGCGGGACAGCACCATCGCTTGGACCAGGAGCTGGGTTGAGTGGGTGGTGAGGAAGGGACGGATTCTCCTGATGTTGTACAGGAAGAACCTGCACGCCCGGGTTACCACTGCGATGTTCTCGGAGAGGGACAGCCTGTTGTCCATCACCACTCCGAGGTTCCTGGCACAGGGCGTTTGGGTCAGTGGAGTGTCCCCTAAGGAAATGGAGAGATTGAGAGGGGGAGAGGTTAGAGCAGGAATGTAGATGAGCTCAGTCTTGCCTGGATTGAGCTTGAGATGGTGGCTTATGATTGATCACATTGAGATTTATGATCACATGACAGAATGTCCTCTTAGTGCAAAGCAGTTAATCTCCATCATCATAAAAATATGAATGACTGACCATGCAGAAATTATGACAATTTCATCAATTTACTTGCTCTTGAGTTTACTGGATTAGAAGATCTTCCGTTTCATGCTGTTTGTGCCTGTGCGTGCATGTGTACAAAATACCAACAAATTAACGAGACAGAAATTTGCATTAACTGTACAATCTTTTTCTTACAGTTATTCACATATACACGTTACGATGACTGTTGTCACAAGGGTAAACTCTAAGCTGTAATGAGACCAGTCACCATACAGTGACATCTCTAATCTCCAAACAGTGCTTTCGTAAATAGAAGACGAGACGAGACATTCACAACGTGCTACGAATCACACAACACCGCGAAAGGAAGAGTCACGTGACCGTGTGGATTAATGCCACCCATTGGATTTCTCGGGTATTGCACAACTCACAAGCCGTCTGATTTTTGATGATATTACAGAGGTCAATAACTGAAACAAATATTCCTCTTTAGGGAACTATAGCCTTCCAGAGATTCTGACATTAATAGAGAAAATATTTGATACTTTTGAAGAGGTTTGGTCTAACAGTCAGTTTGGGTACTGCATTTGATATAAGACCTTGATCAGTATTTCTGGAATAATGATTAAGCAAGGCATGGTCAAAATCACACTCGAGGGGACCGCGGTGGTACAACGGTAAGAGTTGTACTCCGAGGCAGAGGCGGTCTTACCCATTAGGCAAAGGTCGGCAATTGCCTGGGGCCCCAAGCTGACCCCATACTACAAAGGGCCCCGTTAAATGCCTCATAAACGTTCCCCCCCCCCAGTAATTAATTATGTCTTTCTAAAAATTCATGCGCTAAATGGCATCAGAATGCCTAATTCATGAGTGTCTTAGTCACCCCCCCCCCAGTCCCAACTACATTGGACTATTCCATGATGAGCCGTCTGCGGAAATGATTCAGTAGCCAATTCGTGTTTCAGCTCGGCGCGATTATTAAAAAGTGAAAATGAAGCGAAGCTACCCAAGCGGTGCTGAGAAATGGAGGAAGCAGGAGGAAAGTAAAAAGTTTGTGGAAAAACTACCAAAGCTAACTACGCTACATTTTCCACGGCGGCTAGTAGTAGTACAGATGCCACTAATGAAGAGCAGAGTCAGTCTGAGACTGCTAGCACTAGCACTAGTGTTGTTAGCATTGCTAATGCTAGCGAAGAGGAGCTAACGTTACTAGGGATGTGCGCGTTTAGTCGACTAGCCGATTAAACGTTGCTACCCTCGCTAGTCGGCACCAGAAATACTAGTCGGTTAAACTTACTATTTTATTAATGTACACATTTAAATTGCATATTGACATAATTTGCATTTAAATTTAATGTTTTCCTGGTCAAATGTTGCTTTATAAAAAAACGAGAATCCGTTACTAATGTTAACAACGCCGGATTTAAAAAATAATTTAAAAAAACGAAGGAAAAAAACCAAAACACATTAATAGCCTGTTCGCCCTGCAAGTTAAACCAGCGAGGTGGAAAGAGTAAGTAGGCCTATCGCGTTGTTGAATAGCCCAATAAAACTAATCTAATGTCACGTCGATCCGTCGGCATAATTGTTATTTTTTTGTGTTCCTATTATTGGTAGCTTTTCTGATGACCGATTATTATTTTTTACTGTATTTGCTATGCGATCGCGTTCACCCAATGAAAATGCCGTTGTAATAATCAGGCACGTTACGTTGAATATTGTTTTCAATAAATGTTATTTGTTAACTTTTATTTAGTGAGTTGTTGTCATGTTTTGTAGGATAATGTGCAATGTTCATAATGCAAGGCGCAAAGTGCCACACATTTCAGCGGCATTTAAAATACGATTTGGTTATTGAAGAATGTGATTAACGGTTTCAAATGGCTTTTATAATATGCGCAATATTTTTCCGGACAATGTTTAACCTTATAGATTAAATTGTGCTCCAATTTTGACTGTTTTCTGAGTGTTTTCTTACTTTTAGACTAGTCTAAGTTTAAACTTCCGTTTAAACGTCAGGGAAATTAGTCGTTAGGAACATCCCTATTAGGAACATCCCTAAACGTTACCCATTGCTGCTGCTGGCAGTGCCAACCTAGATTGCTCCAGCAGCAATGATGATGATGATGATGATGATGATGATACATGCATCACAACTGATCTTTCTTAGATAAATAAGGATTGAAAAGGGGGAGAGCAAGGGATGTGTGAGGGCCCCATGCCTGTGTTTGCCTTGGGCCCCAAAATGACTAAGTCCGCCACTGCTCCGAGGATCGGGGTTCACGCCCCGGTCCTGCCAGATCCGAGCGTGGCCGGTGCCCTGTGGAAGCGGCAATTGGCGGCTGCTGGGAGGGGGAGGGGGGTGGGGGGAGGGGCTCGGAAAGAATCGCTGCGCACTAAATGGCCCTGGACGAGTTGGAATCACGGTCAGGAGCTCGAGGAGTCACGCCCTGTAGATGACGTGGCGCCCTCCTTCCTACTACCGGCTGACAGGGTTGTATAGCGGTGGTTCTCAAGTGGTTGCTACATGGGGGGAATTGAATTAGAATAGGGGTTCAATTGGCTACTAAATTGGGAGAAAAAGGGGAAAAAATCAGAAACTAATAAAATAATAAAATCACACTCGGGGGGGTGCAATCTAAAGTCACAGTGATGCTTCACAAACCAAAGCAGCTAGAGTGTACCCACAGGTGCTGCGCTTACATGTGAATACAAACACATTTACAGTCAAGTGCACACCTGTTAAAAGAGAAGGGAAAGGCTTCCGGAATTATAGGCGTGCTGTCAAGCTGATAAAAAAATAATAATTAAAACCCACAAAGACATGAGCGCTCTCTCTCTCTCTCTCTCTCTCTCTCTCTCTCTCTCTCTCTCTCTCTCTCTCTCTCTCTCTCTCTCTCTCTCTCTCTCTCTCTCTCTCTCTCTCTCTCACACACACTTTAAATTCGAGAGGAAGCAGGACAGCCCACTTCCTGTCACAAACAAGGCTACGTTCGCACAGACACACATTATACAAGAGCACTCCTCTCATTCTCCGTATGTAAGAAAAACAAGGCACTATAAGTTAGAGGAACTTTCTTGCTTATTCAAATGAACCGAGTGAAAAATGACATGGACTAGTTTTGCGCCATCATCCAGCACGATAAGGCACAAAAGCCAAACAAACCAAGAGAGGGCGGTTAATCATCATTTAGGAACAGTAACCATAGTAACACACTCAAAACTCTTGAGGGGGCGGGACAGAAAGTTGATGATGCCTTCAAGCGCTTACGGAATGATCGGAAGTACGAGTTTCCGATATGAAAAGTGCACTTGAACGAACCTCCAAGTCGTAATTACAAGTGGGGAAAGTTAAGAGATAATTTTGCTACCGAGTTGTGACCTTTCACCACTGACCTTTCACCTCTCCATCCTTCAAGTGCTCCTTGGAAGCTCCCATTTCCCAGCCGCCCAGTGGAAATGGCAGAAATACGATGGGTTAAGAGGTATGACAACGCAGCCGGGCAGCACAGCAGATTATCATATTGATGGTCACACACACACAGCACACAACCATCGCGCAAAATATACTTTCATATATCATTAATTACTCTCCTCATAGGTTTCTCTTCCTCCTGCAGAAAGTGAGAGCAGCTCTCCATGCGTTGAAAAAAACCAAAACATTTATTCATAAAGGAGCCAAAGAAACATTTACTTTCTAGACATCCATGTTTGCTGGTAATTCCGATTTCGGAGCATGTGAATGCGTCAACCTCGTAATTACGATTTGGGAACCGGGAAACAGGAGCTTCTGAGGTGCACTTGAAGGCAGCATGAGTGTAGAGAGCTTCAATAATGATTGGACAATCACATTCCACCCACGCGACTGAAAGCAGTGTGATTGGACAATCACATTCCACCCACGTGACTGAAAGCAGTGTGATTGGACAATCACATTCCACCCACGTGACTGAAAGCAGTGTGATTGGACAATCACATTCCACCCACGCGACTGAAAGCAGTGTGATTGGACAATCACATTCCACCCACGCGACTGAAAGCAGTGTGATTGGACAATCACATTCCACCCACGCGACTGAAAGAAGTGTGATCGGACAATCACATTCCACCCACACGACTGAAAGCAGTGTGATTGGACAATCACATTCCACCCACACGACTGAAAGCAGTGAGCCCACTCGCAGGGCTCAGGGCCATTAGTTCATCTGAAATATGTAATGTGAAATATGTATTGCATATATGCATTTAATATGTAACTCCGATTGATCACTTTAGTTCCAGGTGTCCTGCTCTGTTCAGCCTGCAAGGCATAGCCTCCCCAGGAGCGACTGTAGTTTATAGATACATTCATTAGGCAAACGCCTCCCCAGGTACGACTGTAGTTTATAGATACATTCATTAGGCAAACGCCTCCCCAGGTACGACTGTAGTTTATAGATACATTCATTAGGCAAACGCCTCCCCAGGTACGACTGTAGTTTATAGATACATTCATTAGGCAAACGCCTCCCCAGGTACGACTGTAGTTTATAGATACATTCATGAGGCAAACGCCTCCCCAGGTACGACTGTAGTTTATAGATACATTCATTAGGCAAACGCCTCCCCAGGTCCGACTGTAGTTTATAGATACAGTCATTTGGCACACGCCTCCCAGGTACGACTGTAGTTTATAGATACATTCATTAGGCAAACGCCTCCCCAGGTACGACTGTAGTTTATAGATACATTCATTAGGCAAACGCCTCCCCAGGTACGACTATAGTTTATAGATACATTCATTAGGCAAACGCCTCCCCAGGTACGACTGTAGTTTATAGATACATTCATTAGGCAAACGCCTCCCCAGGTACGACTGTAGTTTATAGATACATTCATTAGGCAAACGCCTCCCCAGGTACGACTGTAGTTTATAGATACATTCATTAGGCAAACGCCTCCCCAGGTACGACTGTAGTTTATAGATACATTCATTAGGCAAACGCCTCCCCAGGTACGACTGTAGTTTATAGATATTCATTAGGCAAACGCCTCCCCAGGTATGACTGTACTTTATAGATACATTCATGAGGCAAACGCCTCCCCAGGTATGACTGTAGTTTATAGATACATTCATTAGGCAAACGCCTCCCCAGGTATGACTGTAGTTTATAGATACATTCATTAGGCAAACGCCTCCCCAGGTATGACTGTAGTTTATAGATACATTCATGAGGCAAACGCCTCCCCAGGTATGACTAGTTTATAGATACATTCATTAGGCAAACGCCTCCCCAGGTATGACTGTAGTTTATAGATACATTCATTAGGCAAACGCCTCCCCAGGTATAACTGTAGTTTATAGATACATTCATTAGGCAAACGCCTCCCCAGGTACGACTAGTTTATAGATACATTCATTAGGCAAACGCCTCCCCAGGTATGACTGTAGTTTATAGATACATTCATTAGGCAAACGCCTCCCCAGGTACGACTGTAGTTTATAGATACATTCATTAGGCAAACGCCTCCCCAGGTACGACTGTAGTTTATAGATACATTCATTAGGCAAACGCCTCCCCAGGTACGACTGTAGTTTATAGATACATTCATTAGGCAAACGCCTCCCCAGGTACGACTGTAGTTTATAGATACATTCATTAGGCAAACGCCTCCCCAGGTACGACTGTAGTTTATAGATACATTCATTAGGCAAACGCCTCCCCAGGTACGACTGTAGTTTATAGATATTCATTAGGCAAACGCCTCCCCAGGTACGACTGTAGTTTATAGATACATTCATGAGGCAAACGCCTCCCCAGGTATGACTGTAGTTTATAGATACATTCATTAGGCAAACGCCTCCCCAGGTATGACTGTAGTTTATAGATACATTCATTAGGCAAACGCCTCCCCAGGTATGACTGTAGTTTATAGATACATTCATGAGGCAAACGCCTCCCCAGGTATGACTAGTTTATAGATACATTCATTAGGCAAACGCCTCCCCAGGTATGACTGTAGTTTATAGATACATTCATTAGGCAAACGCCTCCCCAGGTATGACTAGTTTATAGATACATTCATTAGGCAAACGCCTCCCCAGGTATAACTGTAGTTTATAGATACATTCATTAGGCAAACGCCTCCCCAGGTACGACTAGTTTATAGATACATTCATTAGGCAAACGCCTCCCCAGGTATGACTGTAGTTTATAGATACATTCATTAGGCAAACGCCTCCCCAGGTACGACTGTAGTTTATAGATACATTCATTAGGCAAACGCCTCCCCAGGTATGACTGTAGTTTATAGATACATTCATTAGGCAAACGCCTCCCCAGGTATGACTGTAGTTTATAGATACATTCATTAGGCAAACGCCTCCCCAGGTACGACTGTAGTTTATAGATACATTCATTAGGCAAATGCCTCCCCAGGTACGAATGTAGTTTATAGATACATTCATTAGGTAAACGCCTCCCCAGGTATGACTGTAGTTTATAGATATTCATTAGGCAAACGCCTCCCCAGGTACGACTAGTTTATAGATACATTCATTAGGCAAACGCCTCCCCAGGTACGACTGTAGTTTATAGATACATTCATTAGGCAAACGCCTCCCCAGGTACGAATGTAGTTTATAGATACATTCATTAGGCAAACGCCTCCCCAGGTATGACTGTAGTTTATAGATATTCATTAGGCAAACGCCTCCCCAGGTACGACTAGTTTATAGATACATTCATTAGGCAAACGCCTCCCCAGGTACGACTGTAGTTTATAGATACATTCATTAGGCAAACGCCTCCCCAGGTACGACTGTAGTTTATAGATACATTCATTAGGCAAACGCCTCCCCAGGTATGACTGTAGTTTATAGATATTCATTAGGCAAACGCCTCCCCAGGTACGACTAGTTTATAGATACATTCATGAGGCAAACGCCTCCCCAGGTACGACTGTAGTTTATAGATACATTCATTAGGCAAACGCCTCCCCAGGTATGACTGTAGTTTATAGATATTCATTAGGCAAACGCCTCCCCAGGTACGACTGTAGTTTATAGATACATTCATTAGGCAAACGCCTCCCCAGGTATGACTAGTTTATAGATACATTCATTAGGCAAACGCCTCCCCAGGTACGACTGTAGTTTATAGATACATTCATTAGGCAAACGCCTCCCCAGGTATGACTAGTTTATAGATACATTCATTAGGCAAACGCCTCCCCAGGTATGACTGTAGTTTATAGATACATTCATTAGGCAAACGCCTCCCCAGGTATGACTGTAGTTTATAGATACATTCATTAGGCAAACGCCTCCCCAGGTACGACTAGTTTATAGATACATTCATTAGGCAAACGCCTCCCCAGGTACGACTGTAGTTTATAGATACATTCATTAGGCAAACGCCTCCCCAGGTACGACTGTAGTTTATAGATACATTCATTAGGCAAACGCCTCCCCAGGTACGACTGTAGTTTATAGATACATTCATTAGGCAAACGCCTCCCCAGGTACGACTGTAGTTTATAGATACATTCATTAGGCAAACGCCTCCCCAGGTACGACTAGTTTATAGATACATTCATTAGGCAAACGCCTCACCAGGAGCGACTGTAGTTTATAGATACATTCATTAGGCAAACGCCTCCCCAGGTACGACTGTAGTTTATTGATACATTCATTAGGCAAACGCCTCCCCAGGAGCGACTGTAGTTTATAGATACATTCATTAGGCAAACGCCTCCCCAGGTATGACTGTAGTTTATAGATACATTGATTAGGCAAACGCCTCCCCAGGTACGACTGTAGTTTATAGATACATTCATGAGGCAAACGCCTCCCCAGGTATGACTGTAGTTTATAGATACATTCATTAGGCAAACGCCTCCCCAGGTATGACTGTAGTTTATAGATACATTGATTAGGCAAACGCCTCCCCAGGTATGACTGTAGTTTATAGATACATTCATTAGGCAAACGCCTCCCCAGGTATGACTGTAGTTTATAGATACATTCATGAGGCAAACGCCTCCCCTGGTATGACTGTAGTTTATAGATACATTCATTAGGCAAACGCCTCCCCAGGTATGACTGTAGTTTATAGATACATTCATTAGGCAAACGCCTCCCCAGGTATGACTGTAGTTTATAGATACATTCATGAGGCAAACGCCTCCCCAGGTATGACTAGTTTATAGATACATTCATTAGGCAAACGCCTCCCCAGGTATGACTGTAGTTTATAGATACATTCATTAGGCAAACGCCTCCCCAGGTATGACTGTAGTTTATAGATACATTGATTAGGCAAACGCCTCCCCAGGTACGACTGTAGTTTATAGATACATTCATGAGGCAAACGCCTCCCCAGGTATGACTGTAGTTTATAGATACATTCATTAGGCAAACGCCTCCCCAGGTATGACTGTAGTTTATAGATACATTGATTAGGCAAACGCCTCCCCAGGTATGACTGTAGTTTATAGATACATTCATTAGGCAAACGCCTCCCCAGGTATGACTGTAGTTTATAGATACATTCATGAGGCAAACGCCTCCCCTGGTATGACTGTAGTTTATAGATACATTCATTAGGCAAACGCCTCCCCAGGTATGACTGTAGTTTATAGATACATTCATTAGGCAAACGCCTCCCCAGGTATGACTGTAGTTTATAGATACATTCATGAGGCAAACGCCTCCCCAGGTATGACTAGTTTATAGATACATTCATTAGGCAAACGCCTCCCCAGGTATGACTGTAGTTTATAGATACATTCATTAGGCAAACGCCTCCCCAGGTATAACTGTAGTTTATAGATACATTCATTAGGCAAACGCCTCCCCAGGTACGACTAGTTTATAGATACATTCATTAGGCAAACGCCTCCCCAGGTATGACTGTAGTTTATAGATACATTCATTAGGCAAACGCCTCCCCAGGTACGACTGTAGTTTATAGATACATTCATTAGGCAAACGCCTCCCCAGGTATGACTGTAGTTTATAGATACATTCATTAGGCAAACGCCTCCCCAGGTACGACTGTAGTTTATAGATACATTCATTAGGCAAACGCCTCCCCAGGTACGACTGTAGTTTATAGATACATTCATTAGGCAAACGCCTCCCCAGGTACGACTAGTTTATAGATACATTCATTAGGCAAACGCCTCCCCAGGTACGACTAGTTTATAGATACATTCATTAGGCAAACGCCTCCCCAGGTATGACTGTAGTTTATAGATACATTCATTAGGCAAACGCCTCCCCAGGTACGACTGTAGTTTATAGATACATTCATTAGGCAAATGCCTCCCCAGGTACGAATGTAGTTTATAGATACATTCATTAGGCAAACGCCTCCCCAGGTATGACTGTAGTTTATAGATATTCATTAGGCAAACGCCTCCCCAGGTACGACTAGTTTATAGATACATTCATTAGGCAAACGCCTCCCCAGGTACGACTGTAGTTTATAGATACATTCATTAGGCAAACGCCTCCCCAGGTACGAATGTAGTTTATAGATACATTCATTAGGCAAACGCCTCCCCAGGTATGACTGTAGTTTATAGATATTCATTAGGCAAACGCCTCCCCAGGTACGACTAGTTTATAGATACATTCATTAGGCAAACGCCTCCCCAGGTACGACTGTAGTTTATAGATACATTCATTAGGCAAACGCCTCCCCAGGTACGACTGTAGTTTATAGATACATTCATTAGGCAAACGCCTCCCCAGGTATGACTGTAGTTTATAGATATTCATTAGGCAAACGCCTCCCCAGGTACGACTAGTTTATAGATACATTCATTAGGCAAACGCCTCCCCAGGTACGACTAGTTTATAGATACATTCATTAGGCAAACGCCTCCCCAGGTACGACTGTAGTTTATAGATACATTCATTAGGCAAACGCCTCCCCAGGTACGACTGTAGTTTATAGATACATTCATTAGGCAAACGCCTCCCCAGGTACGACTGTAGTTTATAGATACATTCATTAGGCAAACGCCTCCCCAGGTACGACTGTAGTTTATAGATACATTCATTCGGCAAACGCCTCCCCAGGTACGACTGTAGTTTATAGATACATTCATTCGGCAAACGCCTCCCCAGGTACGACTGTAGTTTATAGATACATTCATTAGGCAAACGCCTCCCCAGGTACGACTGTAGTTTATAGATACATTCATTAGGCAAACGCCTCCCCAGGTACGACTAGTTTATAGATACATTCATTAGGCAAACGCCTCCCCAGGAGCGACTGTAGTTTATAGATACATTCATTAGGCAAACGCCTCCCCAGGTACGACTGTAGTTTATAGATACATTCATTAGGCAAACGCCTCCCCAGGAGCGACTGTAGTTTATAGATACATTCATTAGGCAAACGCCTCCCCAGGTATGACTGTAGTTTATAGATACATTGATTAGGCAAACGCCTCCCCAGGTACGACTGTAGTTTATAGATACATTCATGAGGCAAACGCCTCCCCAGGTATGACTGTAGTTTATAGATACATTCATTAGGCAAACGCCTCCCCAGGTATGACTGTAGTTTATAGATACATTCATTAGGCAAACGCCTCCCCAGGTATGACTGTAGTTTATAGATACATTCATTAGGCAAACGCCTCCCCAGGAGCGACTGTAGTTTATAGATACATTCATTAGGCAAACGCCTCCCCAGGTATGACTGTAGTTTATAGATACATTGATTAGGCAAACGCCTCCCCAGGTACGACTGTAGTTTATAGATACATTCATGAGGCAAACGCCTCCCCAGGTATGACTGTAGTTTATAGATACATTCATTAGGCAAACGCCTCCCCAGGTATGACTGTAGTTTATAGATACATTCATTAGGCAAACGCCTCCCCAGGTATGACTGTAGTTTATAGATACATTCATTAGGCAAACGCCTCCCCAGGTATGACTGTAGTTTATAGATACATTCATGAGGCAAACGCCTCCCCAGGTATGACTAGTTTATAGATACATTCATTAGGCAAACGCCTCCCCAGGTATGACTGTAGTTTATAGATACATTCATTAGGCAAACGCCTCCCCAGGTATAACTGTAGTTTATAGATACATTCATTAGGCAAACGCCTCCCCAGGTACGACTAGTTTATAGATACATTCATTAGGCAAACGCCTCCCCAGGTATGACTGTAGTTTATAGATACATTCATTAGGCAAACGCCTCCCCAGGTACGACTGTAGTTTATAGATACATTCATTAGGCAAACGCCTCCCCAGGTATGACTGTAGTTTATAGATACATTCATTAGGCAAACGCCTCCCCAGGTACGACTGTAGTTTATAGATACATTCATTAGGCAAACGCCTCCCCAGGTACGACTGTAGTTTATAGATACATTCATTAGGCAAACGCCTCCCCAAGTACGACTAGTTTATAGATACATTCATTAGGCAAACGCCTCCCCAGGTACGACTAGTTTATAGATACATTCATTAGGCAAACGCCTCCCCAAGTATGACTGTAGTTTATAGATACATTCATTAGGCAAACGCCTCCCCAGGTACGACTGTAGTTTATAGATACATTCATTAGGCAAATGCCTCCCCAGGTACGAATGTAGTTTATAGATACATTCATTAGGCAAACGCCTCCCCAGGTATGACTGTAGTTTATAGATATTCATTAGGCAAACGCCTCCCCAGGTACGACTAGTTTATAGATACATTCATTAGGCAAACGCCTCCCCAGGTACGACTGTAGTTTATAGATACATTCATTAGGCAAACGCCTCCCCAGGAACGAATGTAGTTTATAGATACATTCATTAGGCAAACGCCTCCCCAGGTATGACTGTAGTTTATAGATATTCATTAGGCAAACGCCTCCCCAGGTACGACTAGTTTATAGATACATTCATTAGGCAAACGCCTCCCCAGGTACGACTGTAGTTTATAGATACATTCATTAGGCAAACGCCTCCCCAGGTACGACTGTAGTTTATAGATACATTCATTAGGCAAACGCCTCCCCAGGTATGACTGTAGTTTATAGATATTCATTAGGCAAACGCCTCCCCAGGTACGACTAGTTTATAGATACATTCATTAGGCAAACGCCTCCCCAGGTACGACTAGTTTATAGATACATTCATTAGGCAAACGCCTCCCCAGGTACGACTGTAGTTTATAGATACATTCATTAGGCAAACGCCTCCCCAGGTACGACTGTAGTTTATAGATACATTCATTAGGCAAACGCCTCCCCAGGTACGACTGTAGTTTATAGATACATTCATTAGGCAAACGCCTCCCCAGGTACGACTGTAGTTTATAGATACATTCATTCGGCAAACGCCTCCCCAGGTACGACTGTAGTTTATAGATACATTCATTAGGCAAGCGCCTCCCCAGGTACGACTGTAGTTTATAGATACATTCATTAGGCAAACGCCTCCCCAGGTACGACTAGTTTATAGATACATTCATTAGGCAAACGCCTCCCCAGGTATGACTGTAGTTTATAGATACATTCATTAGGCAAACGCCTCCCCAGGTACGACTGTAGTTTATAGATACATTCATTAGGCAAACGCCTCCCCAGGAGCGACTGTAGTTTATAGATACATTCATTAGGCAAACGCCTCCCCAGGTACGACTGTAGTTTATAGATACATTCATTAGGCAAACGCCTCCCCAGGAGCGACTGTAGTTTATAGATACATTCATTAGGCAAACGCCTCCCCAGGTATGACTGTAGTTTATAGATACATTCATTAGGCAAACGCCTCCCCAGGTATGACTGTAGTTTATAGATACATTCATTAGGCAAACGCCTCCCCAGGTACGACTGTAGTTTATAGATACATTCATTAGGGATGCGTTTTGAATGAGTAAGATTTGTATTTTTGATAAATGTAATAGATCTGTATGAAAACAAAATTGTGTCGCTCTTTCCCTCTGATTTTTGAGTTGATGTTTTAATTAGTAGGATGTGTGAAGAAATGAGTTTGAAAATTCTATATCACACACACACACACATTATTAAAAAATAACATTGCAAACATTCACAGAAACAAGGTATTTTGTAATTTTTGGCATTTATTTAATAAATAAATTTGAGAAACAGTTCTGCAAAAAAAAGAAAGTGAACAGAAGGCAGAAATAAAAAGGCACTTTAAACGAATGAGCGTGACGTGTAGTACAAGCCTCTGTTCCCTGAGCAGTGCTCTTTCAACAGAAAAAAGGTGAAATGATTTGAGCCTTCACAGGGAAGAGAGGCTACACGAATCCCGCCTGAAAGGCAGTCAGGTGAGAAATTAAATGACCAAGAAATTTTTTTTTTTAAAAATCCTTTGAAGTTCACCTACTTTGGCTAACATGAAACACTAAAATTAAAAAGTGGTTATTTTTGGCAATGTTTAAGTAAGAGACCTGATTCCTTGGACCTCCAGTGCCACCCTCCAATACTGCTTTTCTATTAAGCAATAGAAAAAGAACAGAAATTCACTTTCTATTCCATTTCTAATGTTTTTCTATCATAAAGACAGGAGCCCCCACTTTCACCGATTGTTTTACTCGACACAGAAAAACAAAAAACAAAAAAAATCAAAAGACCATCTCAACACTTCCTGTCTCCCGTCACAGAACACATTCACAACTTACTGAACACACAACACTTCCTGTCTCCCGTCACAGAACACATTCGCAACTTACTGAACACAGAACACTTTGTGGCTGTACACTTTGTGGCTGTATGTAGCCAGCTATCCGTATGTAGCATAGTTTAACATCTACTCCCAGGGCTTGTCGGCTTGTAAAACCGCTAAAGAGCACAAAACAAAATGGAGAATGGCTCTCACAAGGTAAAACCTGAACTTCACTGATCTTGCCAGTCCAGTGGCAAAATGTTCAACTGACATATTAAACAAAAAATTTAAAAGAAAAACAACGAAAAAAGTAAAATCCAAGTTTATACATACAGTACATTTATCAAAAAATGCATAGAGAATAAAAACTATCGTTAGTAAAACTGAAAAAAGTGTCCAATCGCATTGCTATTGTACGGTGACTATAAAAAACAAACTGATGAAAATGGAAGTAAAAAAACAAAACAAAATAACCTCCCCTCCCTCAAATTGCACCCCTTCTAAACCCACCGCATGGAATACCACCATAATTCATAACCCCATAACACACCCCCCCACACCCCTCCCCAAACGATTTTGCATACAGTGTTGTAATTGAGGGTCCTGGTTCCATCATTTGCCCTCGTATTTGGGGTTCACCACAGTCGTCACAGCACTTTTGTAAATGGGGTTCTCGCCCTGCAAGAGAAGCAAACACAAATTGAGTGGGTTATTTTTTTTTACCCATCATTCAGACAGGAGACACGCCCTTATTCAGGTGCACACAGCACACTGCACACGTGTTGAGTTATACTCAGGCGCACACAGCACACTGATTGGACGCACTGCTCGTTTACAATGAGACTCAATCCCTCCCTCTCTGGGTGACGACAGGAAATTATGCAAATTATCCAGAAACAGACACCTCCAGGAAGAGTCTTCCTCTTTAGTTGCCATGGTGAACTAAGTAGGGCGGGGCCCCACACTGTGGACATCAGAGTTTCACGCCGGCTGTGTCTGAATACGACCCCTTCACCCTTTTGAGGGCGCATATTTGAGTCCACTTCGTCAAAAGCTTTTGAGTGGGCGACTTTTTCTCACAAATGGGGGCACTTAAAATACCAGGATGAAACCCTTATTTCCGGGGTTTTGTCGAGGGAATTCAGGAGCACACTCATCTGCAGAACGGTGCACTCATCCCACATTTTCAGTAACTAACCCGGAAGTAAAAACGTAAAAGACAGTGTATATGCATATCTATGGTACAAGATAGGTTCATATTACTCTTTTTTATTTTTGTTAATACTATCTTCATTCATAATCTACACTTCATAACAATTGTCATATGTTAACTGATTGATATTCTCAATAAAAAAAAAAGAAAGAAATATCACTAGTTTGGAAAGAGTTTTTGTCACACACTGCTTGCAAAGTGAGGGGACAGGGCACATGGTAGCTAGGGGTCTGAGTGGACAGGGGACCAGGGTCGTATTCAGACACAGCATAGATATGATATGCAGACTAACGCCTTAAACAACGGGGATATCAAGAGGTCAGCAGAATGTCTTCCTGGGTCAACACCCTTTCCCAAAAAGGCTAAATATCTTATTGTGTGGATATAAAGGGGATAGAATGAAATAGTAGCGATGTAAATGCAAAGGTGGAGAGGAAGTGGACACACACACAAACCACACACCACACACCACACACCACACACCACACACCACACACACACACACACACACACACACACACACACACGAGAAAGAAAAAAATCCATGCAGAAAAAACAGGATGGATAGAGATACAAACTTATCAGAGCCAGGATTTATGGCCGTAGTTTGGATTCTGGAACTCATTAATGGGGCTCTTGTAAATGGGACTGTCTTGCTGAGGGGGGGGGGGCAGAGGGAGAGAAAGAGGATGGATGGATGGATGGATGGAAGAATGAACAGCAGGGACAGATAATAGGAAAGAGAGATTCATAGTGCCCATTTACACCATGAACTCATCAGGGGAAAATCCTACCGTCCGTCTCAACATGACCCCCAACATGACCCCCAACCTGACCCCCCCATTACCGTCCGTCTCAACATGACCCCCAACCTAACCCCCCCCCCATTACCGTCCGTCTCAACATGACCCCCAACCTGACCCCCCCATTACCGTCCGTCTCAACATGACCCCCAACCTAACCCCCCCCCCCATTACCGTCCGTCTCAACATGACCCCCAACCTGACCCCCCCCCCCCCATTACCGTCCGTCTCAACATGGCCCCCCACCTAACCCCCCCCCCCCCCCATTACCGTCCGTCTCAACATGACCCCCCCCCCCCCCCCCCCCCCCATTACCGTCCGTCTCAACATGACCCCCAACCTGACCCCCCCCCCATTACCGTCCGTCTCAACATGACCCCCAACCTGACCCCCCCCCCATTACCGTCCGTCTCAACATGACCCCCAACCTGACCCCCCCCCCCCCCCCCATTACCGTCCTTCTCAACATGACCCCCAACCTGACCCCCCCCATTACCGTCCGTCTCAACATGACCCCCAACCTGACCCCCCCATTAACCTCCGACTCAACATGACCCCAAACATCACCCCCCCCCATTACCGTCCGTCTCAACATGACCCCCAACCTGACCCCCCCATTACCGTCCGTCTCAACATGACCCCCAACCTAACCCCCCGCCCCCCCCATTACCGTCTGTCTCAACATGACCCCCAACCTGACCCCCCCCATTACCATCCGTCTCAACATGACCCCCAACCTGACCCCCCCCATTACCGTCCGTCTCAACATGACCCCCAACCTGATCCCGCCATTACCGTCCGTCTCAACATGACCCCCAACCTGACCCCCCCCATTACCATCAGTCTCAACATGACCCCCAACCTGACCCCCCCCATTACTGTCCGTCTCAACATGACCCCCAACCTGACCCCCCCCATTACCGTCCGTCTCAACATGACCCCCAACCTGATCCCGCCATTACCGTCCGTCTCAACATGACCCCCAACCTGATCCCGCCATTACCGTCCGTCTCAACATGACCCCCAACCTGACCCCCCCATTACCGTCCGTCTCAACATGACCCCCAACCTGACCCCCCGATTACCGTCGGCCTCAACATGACCTCAGTGAATTAACACAGAGCATGTGAAAAAAATAAAACAGGATTTTTCTGTGAATGATGTTACCGAAACCACAACGCCAGCCCTGGCCAATCAGATTTGTGAGCAGGCAGCAAATTGAATCATCCTGCCTCTCACAATCACACACTCCCACCCTCTCCACATTCCATGTCCTAAAAAGGACATGCAATACTTGGGTCTGAACGCTAGGGGGCAGCAATGCATCATGGACATGCTCACTGCAGGCAAACTACATTTCTGAATCCACTCCCTGAAAATGAGGTATCAGGGGCCTTCATTTAAAAAATAACACCATATATGATCAAGGCTCACTTTGTTTTGTCTGCCGTTGTTAGTAACCAGTATAATAAGGGTATGATGGCAATTTTAAACAGGTCCCGATTCCTAGGAATAGAAAACGTGGCCTGACGCCTCTTACTTTTATAATAATAATAATAATAATTATTATTATTATTATGACTACTTTTAGCCACACCGCTAGTGAGCTAGAAGTAATTAGCAGGTCTGGAAATGATCATTTGAACTTTACCTGGTTGACTGCATCAAGAACAAAGAGGCTGTCTGGATTATTCTTTCAGTTTCTTAACCAATCGTAACACCTCTTTCTTGTACAACCTTGCTAGTGTGAGTCACTCCTATAGGTTAGTGCCCCCCCCTGCCCAACCCCCAGGAAAACCACAAATGTGGTAACCAATCAGCACGCCCGACCATTCGATGCTCTACAGTGAACAGTTACGCATACTAATGCAGCAGGACGTCTCGCTCCCAGGCTATAGGAAAAATGGCTGGACTCCACTGCACTGAAACGCTTGAGATCACTCAAACTAGCCAAGTGGCCTGACTGATACAGGCCTATTATAAACACCCCGGCAGTCCAGGGATCATCTCACATCAGCAGCCCGCCTTTCAGTTCTGTGTTTAAGAAAATCCCAGCATCGGAACAGCTGTAAAACCAAGTCACCGATTGGCTGAAAAAATCCCACACACTTTGCTTCTAAGGCCTAAAATGGCTGCCGAATGAAAGAAAACAGCTTGAGTTTGAGAGTAAGTAACACAACCAACCCACAGACCCCTTCCCAACCCCAAAACATTTTCTCCGTTCTCGTCCGGAACGCCGGTCTGGCGATCTTACCGTGTCCCACTTTGCATTCATCTTCTCCTTTTCGAACTTGGCGAACTCGCGCCGGTCGTGGATGATCATGAGCAGCTTCCAGATGACCAGCAGCGCGAGGCCGATCAGCACGATGCCCACCACCACACCCGCCACGATGGGGATGATGTCAGGGCCTGTCGGGCACTCTGTCAAGGCACAGCAAGACATCATGGGAAATGTAGTTTTTAAAATACCCTCCACAGACTGCATTCTGAAGACAAGCCACTGCACTGTAAAACTAGGATCCCCTTCCTGGTACTTCTAAAAGATCTGGATTTCCTGATTAATCATGAAAACAGGCTTCTCTTTCCCCAGAATGCATCACTATCAAGATACTCCCCCCTTATGTTCTTACAGGCTTTTCCTCCCCAGAATGCACCACCGAGTAAACATCTCAACTTCCTGGGTGCGTCCCAATATTCTTCACTCCTCACCTCCCTTCCTCCACTCCCCCACTACCACTCCTCTCTTACCCGGAAGCATGCAAAACTGTGAACGTTTTGAGTACTTGTATTTGCATGTCCAGTATACAATGTACCTGAAATTGTGGTTTGTGTCAAGACATTAATTAATATGGAACTATTAATACGTAATTAAGATGTAATCAGCGACATTAGATTAAAACACAAAGATCCGTTTCCGGGGCGCGGAGTAGAGGAGGTGGTAGTAGAGGAGGAAAGGTTGCATTTTTTTTACTATTGGGACGCACCCCCTATGTTATAGTGTTCATTCAGGCTTATTCCCCCAGAAGGCACCACCGTACCAATTTTCTCTGCGACGTGGACCTCCTTCTCGGTGTTGTTGTTGACGGCGTAGGTGAAGTAGAACCAGCAGTCGTTGGTGTCGCGCACTTTGCAGTGCACCAGGGGGAAGCTCTGCACAGGCTGGGGCAGTTTGGACTGGTCAGAAACCTTGACCAGCTTGAAGTCGCTGCACTCCTGGTCACAGGTGTCCTTCTTCTCTCCTGTCCCGAAGGCGCGACACTGAACACACTCCCTGTGGGCGGAGCAACAGGGCGGGGATTTACCAAATGTCCCAGAGGAGGGCTGCTGATATGGGACAGCTGTGTCAGGTAAACACTCACTTGTGTTGGGTACAGACAGTGGTACAGGTATCACAGGTAAACAGACTCACTTGTGTTGGGGACAGACAGTGGGACAGGTATCGCAGGTAAACACTCACTTGTGTTGGGTACAGACAGTGGTACAGGTATCACAGGTAAACAGACTCACTTGTGTTGGGGACAGACAGTGGGACAGGTATCACAGGTAAACACTCACTTGTGTTGGGTACAGACAGTGGGACAGGTATCACAGGTAAACAGACTCACTTGTGTTGGGTACAGACAGTGGGACAGGTATCACAGGTAAACACTCACTTGTGTTGGGTACAGACAGCGGGACAGGTATCACAGGTAAACAGACTCACTTGTGCTGGGTACAGACGCTGGGGCAGGTGGGGCAGATCTCGCAGGTGGGGCCCTGGAACTTTGGGTCAGTGCACTTGCAGGTGCCACAGTCACAGTTGCCCCGCCCGTTGCAGATCTGCTTGTTGGAGGCCAGACAGGTGGAGGTGTCCAGGGAGCAGTCACAGGCGCTCCCCGTGTAGTTAGCATCGCACACGCACACCCTACACTCACAGCGGCCATGTCCTGCAGGGGGCGGGGCACCAGGATCAACTGACCAATCATCTCCAGCGACATCACAGATGCCATACAACACACGAACGTATCAAACATTCAACAGCCTCACCACTCAAACAAGTCAGCGATTATGAAACCACGGAAACCAAACCAGTCAGTCACTGACCTCCGAATTACAGTTGTGATGAGAAATCGTGCAAAAGTCAAACATTCAACAACTTCACGCCACACAAACAAGTCAAACTTGACATTCGATGACCTCACACTATGCAAATAAGTGAACAATTAAATGTGCATTAAATTAAATTGAAGTGAAATCATGAAAAAGCCAATGTGAAACAGTCAGCAATCCCCCACAATGTGAAAGTTCAAATGGTCGTATTGAGACCTCATTCAAACCCTCACCCTAGCATCACTGTGAGGAATGTGACATCCTGTTAATATAGCCATGCTAGAGAAACAACCGCCCTTTCCTGCCCAGAGGCTGGACTCACCTCCACACAGCTTGTTGTTGGAGCGATCGCAGTTGAAGTTGTCACACTCGCAGAACGTCCCGCTGTAGCGCTCCTCTGGGATGTCCCTCTTCTTGCACTCGCACGCCCCGCAGATGCAGTCACCGTTGTTGCTGCAGATGTCCGTGCCGTTGTCGCGGCGACAGTTGGCATCCAGATCATCACTGTTGATCTCCTCGGTGCTGCACTCGCACTCTCTGCCGATTCGGCCTTCATTACACCTGAAACAACACCGTCATTACACCTGAACCAACACCGTCATTACACCTGAACCAACACAGCCATTAGACCTGAAACAACACAGCCATTACACCTGAAACAACACCGTCATTACACCTGAACCAACACCGTCATTACACCTGAAACAACACCGTCATTACACCTGAACCAACACCGTCATTACACCTGAACCAACACCGCCATTACACCTGAACCAACACCGCCATTACACCTGAAACAACACCGTCATTACACCTGAAACAACACCGTCATTACACCTGAAACAACACCGTCATTACACCTGAACCAACACCGTCATTACACCTGAACCAACACCGTCATTACACCTGAAACAACACCGTCATTACACCTGAAACAACACCGTCATTACACCTGAAACAACACCGTCATTACACCTGAACCAACACAGTCATTAGACCTGAAACAACACAGCCATTACACCTGAAACAACACCGTCATTACACCTGAAACAACACCGTCATTACACCTGAAACAACACCGTCATTACACCTGAAACAAAACAGGGCCTTTGCCTTACCAACACTGGCTCTGACGTCACAATGGAACTGAGTGGGTCTGCCTCACTAACACTGGCTCTGATGTCATAATGGGACTGAGTGGGTCTGCCTCACTAACACTGGCTCTGATGTCACAATGGGACTGAGTGGGTCTGCCTCACTAAAACTGGCTCTGATGTCACAATGGGACTGAGTGGGTCTGCCTCACTAACACTGGCTCTGATGTCACAATGGGACTGGGACTGATGCACCAATGCAACAATGTCACATGAGTGACATTATATTATTAGTAATGCACCAAAATTGGCTCAGAAGTTCCAATGTTAAAGTGAGAGGGAATGGGTATGCAACACATTTAAATGAAACCCAGAAGAAAATCTAGAGACCAAACCCAAACCCAACCAAACCCAAACCCAAACCAAAACTGATACCACTGAGATCAGAACTAGGCCATTGGATACTAAAAGTTGGATCACAAGACACCCTTTGGCCTCGTTTCCAGGGGACAGATTAAAGAACGCACCTGCAGGCTCCACACTCAAATGTTCCGTTGCCGTTGTTGCAGAGGTCACTGTTGGGCTGTCCCTTGCTGTGACAGGCACACTCACAGATGAAATTGAGCACCAGTTCCACCTCCTCAGTGAAGCCCTGTGGTTTGATCTTAACCATCTCGGACTTGCCGTGCGCCGGGCACTTATTCGCCTTGATGCTGATGCGGAAAGAAACCTGCAAGACACAGATCAATTGTTTTACTGACGCACAGGTACACGTGCCGAGGTCTACACACACACACACACACACACACACACTGAGGTCTACACACACAGACACAGACACACACACAGACACACACACACAGACACGTAGAAACATGCGCTGCAGTAGGAGAATTCCTGGCTCCCACCTCATCTCCGATGGAAATGTTAGAACACTTCCTCCCGTTCTCCCCCTCTCCGATCACACCGTTCTTGCAGTGGGACTGGTACGTCATGGAGACCCCTTCCGGAAGCTTGCTGTTCTCCAGGATCACCTCTGAGGACAGAGACTGAAAGGCGAACCGCTCAATGGTGTTCTCACATCAGTTACGCAAAGACAAACGCATCAGCTGACACTCTGTAACCCCACATGCCAATCTGATTAATGTTTCCATAAACTCTAGAGCAACTTACAACAGTGTACATATCATGATTATCATACAAGCTGCGAGAACAAGCCCATAGGTACAAAACGGCAAACACACTCAAATGTCCCACACAAGACCAAGAGCATTCAAGGTCACTTTGGACCCAAATTCAAGAACCCATAAAAACACTATAGGCGATATTCTGAGCGCCGCTAAAGATCAGTAGAGCAACAGGATCAGCTACTACAATATCAAGCTCTATAAAACACTGACATGAAGCTTTCAAACTGACTGCCAAAACTCCTTAGTTACCAGGGTGAGCACTTTTTAAAGGATCGTCAAGGATTAAATCAGATTTAAGAGTAGTGGTGCCTGACTCATAGAACCTTCCGGTGAGGGGCTACTGCTCTAGAGACGCTTGAGAAGGATCTCGGTTCTTCTAGCGCTCAAGAGTATGCAGGTTACCCTGGATCAACTGGCTAATTATCTGAGGAGCAATGCTGGTTCACTCAGAGCAGCCACCCAGTGTAGCGTAAATGCCAGGTTAGGCAAGCGACTGGGTTAAGGAAAACATGAAGAAGAACAGGACTAACGGATAAAAGCCTCTCAGGGTCTGCCATCCCTGCACTAAACTAAACCTTTCAGCCCTTAAGAGTTAAACGCCAGGACATTAAACCCAAGCAGCTCAGAGACATGCCTAAGCCAGTCAGTTTCCCTCCCTCCCTCTACCCTACAGGTACGTACAGAACTGGCACTAAATCAACTCCGCTGCCTGGAAAATAAAGTAATAACACATTGGTGTTGTGAGAGACACTAGCTGGATTCAGAAAGTTACGAGTCTTTTGCGATACTTCGGTCTTGAAAAGGTTTTGCTTCACACTCACGTTGTAAGCATCGATAATCAGGTTAATGACGTTACTGGAGTTTGACGATAGGGTGCCCACTGCAGACTTGGGGATCAGATTCTTCAGTTCCTGGACAGGTCAGCACACACAAATCAGATCATTAGTAAAAAAATTTAATAAATAACTGCTCTCACTGTGCATTTATCATTGAACCTTCCTGTGAGGGTATTCAGCTGAGCTTTAGACAGCCTACCTTGTAGACAGCCTGAAAATCGTTCGTCACCGCAAAGATGGTCTGAATGTTGTTGTCGCTCAGCTTCTGAACCAGATGGGCGATTGAAGGGTAGTCCTGATTTATAAAATGTATTAGAAATTAATTCTTTTTATTCAGACAGTCACTGCACAAGATTATATCATAAGTAATAATACACTCAACATCATAGCTGCCTGTTTTTCAGCTATACAGCTGGACAGAATATTTTATTTAGACATAACAGCAATATCCCATAAGAGATATAATCCAGCAAACGTCTTCCTTAACTAGGGCCCCACAAGATGACGTTCAATATTAGGTAAAAGTGACTCAGTGTAAATGTTGAGTACGTACGTAGTAGTGACTCATTGTGTACATGTTGTTCTCCAGATGGCACCTCCCGTCGTTGGGCAGCACGATCCCGCCCAGCTTGCCGTCTCCAGCGAAGTGGAAGCCGGCATCGGTGGAGAATACCAGGAGGCGGGTCACGTTCCTCCAGCCAATGTGATCCTGTGGAAGGCGGAGTAAAAAAAAAACAAACACTTGAGAACAGGAGCCAGAGCCAATCGGAGAAGACCTTTGCCTGTATGGTAATCACATTTAACAACAGCTACTGGCCCAGGACTGAGTACCAAAAACCTAGGAAGAAAGCAAAGGGTATCCAGCCGCCACAAACACTGCTTTATGAATGCATGGCCTTCATACAGCACCAGGCCCAAAAGTTAAATCGTTCAGAATCTGTACTGTCCCTTTAAATGTGATTGGTACGTTTGATTATCACCCAGTAAGGTTGCAGTTGCAACTTTGTAAGTTCAGTCAGTTGAAGTCTAGGTGGGACAATAGAAGTGGAAGTGTGTACAGTAGAAGCAAAGAGATAAAAACCAGACGTTACACCATATTATCAAGCTCCATTACCACTGGTCTGAAAAAGGCAACAAGCAAAAACACATTTAACTGATGAAACAAATGCAACCTGCAAACTCGTTACCCTAAACTGGCTGCCATTTTGTTTCTGTTGCTCCTCATTTGTTAGTACCCACCCCGCACACGGCCACTTGCATGATGGCATCGAAGCCGCCTTCAGGGGAGTCCAGGTTGCCGGAGATCTGCTGCTGGCTGACCAGCCTGTTGAACTGCTGCCCGTCGCTGGTCAGCTTCAGTACGTTCTTGTAGCTGAAGGGGCTAGTGCAGTTCTGGTCACCGGTGCAGGGGTTAAGCAGCTTGGCTGGGGTGGTGCTGATGTACGGCATGACCGTCTTCTCCACAAACGACCCGAAACCTGGAGGAGGCAAGGCGAGGTGTTCAACAAGACGGAACGTCTGACGTCTGCCGATGTCACAATGGCATTACCACCCTGGGAAGGCGATCGGCCAGGTCATAACCCACATCATGGGTCTATGGCGACTCCCGCAGGATTCTTACCTATCCTGAAGTCTGAGGTGATCTTTTTCATCTCTCTCATCAGATCTGTTCCCAGGTTTTTAACGTTCTCCAGATCGTCCTTCATGGAGTATGACAGGTCCATGAGGTAGTACAGGTCAATGGGGTAATCCTCTGCCCTCTTAAACTTCAGGTCAAAGGCCTGAGCTTCACCTGGTGGAGAAAAAGAGAGAGAGAAAACTTGTTTCAAGTTCATGCAAATTCTTACAATAGTGGCTGCATAGCTTAGTAAGCCGATACCTATCCCCAGGAGGAGGGAATCTCAAGCTCCAGTCTTGGAGGGCTACGTGTCTGCACATCTTTTTTTGTTTACTTTCAATCAGAAGCCAAATTAGGCCTTGGACACAATGTGTGTGCAGTCTTCAGTCAACCAGTTACTTAAATTAAGCCCTTAAGCGCTGAAACATAAAAGAAACCAGCAGACACTGCAACCTTCGAGCTCCAGAGTTTAACATGCCTGGGAGGAGCAGCTCCAGAGTTTAACATGCCTAGGAGGTGCATCCCTAGCAGGAGGTGAAGGAGGCTGCGCTTTTCCAAAAGGGCAAAGCGAGTCGTTATGGCGGGATGGCGGGGGACGGGGGGAGCTACCGGATCGCAGGTTGAAGGTGAGCTTCTGAGGCTGGATCTGGGTGATGTCTTCAGGTTTGACCTTCTCCGACGTGTCCTTGCGGTTGGTGACGGGCGTGTCCTTGTCCACCTGTAGGCTGCCGCGGGGGTTCTCCATGTTCTCCACCTTGCAGCCCTTCTTACTGAGCGACTCCAGCTCATCGCAGCGTGCCGACGGGGGCTCCCCCTGCTTCAGGAATTCCTGGAACAAGATGGGAGCCGGCGACAGGGTCAGGGGCCGGATCCAATTCAGCTCAGTCAGGAAACATTTGGAAAACTCCCCATTGAACATTACAGCATTAAATCTGAATTTCTTTTTTCTCACACAGACGAAACTGAAATGGACGTGATGCCCAGCTCTGGCCATGGATGTGGTTCAGTTTTTATTATTTCCTGATTAAGAAATTCAGATTTTTAGATGTAAAGAGAGAGATGGTATTTGGCTGTATTGCAAGTTATTCTGACTGTTTGTTTGTGCGTGTGTTTTTTGCTTATTTTGGACTTAAGTTAAAAATTACACTTTTTAAGCCTTGTATCGATTGAACCATCTGATGTTTTTTTAAATTTAAATTTTATTTTTTTATCCTGCTATCCAGGATCCAACGCTGGCATGACAGTATCCTGTAATCAGCCTGGCTGCTGGGTGCTTTGCCACTAGATCAAACGGCTCCATGCAGAGCCTTCAATTTTAATTAGCAAGGCTGTTTCTCCTGGGGCACAAAGTAACCAGTGTTTACTGTGGATGAAGTCGCATTACATTGGGCTAGCGGTAAACACAGGTCCTGCTGCAACAGCAGAAGGTTACAGTGCTCTTTATCGCTGTTCAAAACACAAAGTAGCAGGCATCACTTCCTGTTGTGGTTATACAACCACCACAACAAAAAAAACTACAACACACAAAAATAACAAGCTCGAAACGGAGTGGAGCAAGGTAGTCATGAACCTCAAAAAAAGAACTGGCTGCTTGCTTTAACCGATATACTTACGCAAACTGCACACAATATTACAACGAATTATGGGGTCGTCAAACCACCTCTTTCCCACGTCTTGAGAAACTATGTGAGTCAGTGAATCATAAACTGTGGGTCACGGGAGGGGTTATAGATTACATTTTAAAAAATTGGGGGGTGGCAAATAGGGAATTGTCACTGCACTAGTTCATCCATACATACATACATACGCTGCACTAGTTCATCCATACATACGCTGCACTAGTCATACATGCAATTATTTTGACATGTTAAGAATTTTTTATTCCATATTTTATCTACATTTAGAATAAAGGCCAGCCAATGGAAAAAGGGGTTTGATCATTAAGTGTGTGCTGGGCTCAGAAAGTTTGGGAACGGGCGGCGTAAACGGACACCCTCGGGGCTTAGACTGCAGAAAGCAACAGTAATTAGCACGCAAATAGCACACGCTGTGCCCTTTTATGGTCTCTGCTAGGCGGATGTTAGGGCTGGACAGGTTCTTACACGATTAGCTCAGGATTCCAAGAGCCTGACTTAGCGCAGATGTAAAAGCAAAAATGAATCGGCCTTTTAAGACGAAGGATTGCCTGAACACGACGTATTAGTGTCTTCATCCAACTTTCTACAGCTATGGCACAAGCTCACTCCTTACACACTCATACAGGTTTCTACAGCTATGACACAAGCTCACTCCTTACACACTCGTACAGGTTTCTACAGCTATGACACAAACTCATACAGGTTTCTACAGCTATGACACAAGCTCACTCCTTACACACTCATACAGGTTTCTACAGCTATGACACAAGCTCACTCCTTACAAACTCATACAGGTTTCTACAGCTATGACACAAGCTCACTCCTTACAAACTCATACAGGTTTCTATAGCTATGACACAAGCTCACTCCTTACACACTCATACAGGTTTCTACAGCTATGGCACAAGCTCACTCCTTACACACTCATACAGGTTTCTACAGCTATGACACAAGCTCACTCCTTACACACTCATACAGGTTTCTACAGCTATGACACAAGCTCACTCCTTACAAACTCATACAGGTTTCTACAGCTATGACACAAGCTCACTCCTTACACACTCATACAGGTTTCTACAGCTATGACACAAGCTCACTCCTTACACACTCATACAGGTTTCTACAGCTATGACACAAGCTCACTCCTTACACACTCATACAGGTTTCTACAGCTATGACACAAGCTCACTCCTTACAAACTCATACAGGTTTCTACAGCTATGACACAAGCTCACTCCTTACACACTCATACAGGTTTCTACAGCTATGACACAAGCTCACTCCTTACACACTCATACAGGTTTCTACAGCTATGACACAAGCTCACTCCTTACAAACTCATACAGGTTTCTACAGCTATGACACAAGCTCACTCCTTACAAACTCATACAGGTTTCTACAGCTATGACACAAGCTCACTCCTTACAAACTCATACAGGTTTCTACAGCTATGACACAAGCTCACTCCTTACACACTCGTACAGGTTTCTACAGCTATGGCACAAGCTCACTCCTTACACACTCATACACGTTTCTATAGCTATGACACAAGCTCACTCCTTACACACTCATACAGGTTTCTACAGCTATGACACAAGCTCACTCCTTACACACTCATACAGGTTTCTACAGCTATGACACAAGCTCACTCCTTACAAACTCATACAGGTTTCTACAGCTATGACACAAGCTCACTCCTTACAAACTCATACAGGTTTCTACAGCTATGACACAAGCTCACTCCTTACACACTCATACAGGTTTCTACAGCTATGGCACAAGCTCACTCCTTACAAACTCATACAGGTTTCTACAGCTATGACACAAGCTCACTCCTTACACACTCATACAGGTTTCTACAGCTATGGCACAAGCTCACTCCTTACACACTCATACAGGTTTCTACAGCTATGACACAAGCTCACTCCTTACACACTCATACAGGTTTATATAGCTATGACACAAGCTCACTCCTTACAAACTCATACAGGTTTCTACAGCTATGACACAAGCTCACTCCTTACACACTCATACAGGTTTCTACAGCTATGACACAAGCTCACTCCTTACACACTCATACAGGTTTCTACAGCTATGACACAAGCTCACTCCTTACACACTCGTACAGGTTTCTACAGCTATGACACAAGCTCACTCCTTACACACTCATACAGGTTTCTACAGCTATGACACAAGCTCACTCCTTACACACTCATACAGGTTTCTATAGCAGTGGGACAGGCTCACTCCTTACACACTCATACAGGTTTCTATAGCAGTGGGACAGGCTCACTCCTTACTTTCTGACTGACATGACTGTAATAAAATGAAAAAAGAAAACCGACTAGGGTAGCAGGCCTCACAGAAACGTAAACTAGCCGTGGTGCAGACTGTTTTCTGGAAAGGATTGATTTAAGACCCAGGGTTTCATGGCTGGGACAGTGCAGGTAAGGCCGTATCTGGTAAACCACTTAAGTCTTTATTGAAATTGTCTTTGGCTGGCACTGAATAAGTATTGTGTGAGTGTGTGCGCCCTGAGTGAGATGTGTTCTTGCATGTATGCGTGTGTGTGCGTGCGTGCGTGCGTGCGTGCGTGTGTGTGTGTCTGCCATGTATGTATGCAGATATAAAGATTTAAAGCAAGGCACATTCCAATTCCATCAGAAGACGAGAAGAAGATCACATGACATGTTTGGAACAAAGATCATGTGACATGTTTGGAATGTACTTACGGGGTCCGTGCACCATCCGCATTTCTCCCCCACCTGAATGCACTCCCCACAGGACTTTGCATTGGCTTTGATGCAGTCACTCCCCTCTGGGAACAAAGAGAGAGAGACACACATATCCTGAGCGACAGCAGCACTGTGTAATGAGCTCTCAAGTGCACGCTATACAGCCCATCCCATTGGCCGTCCAAGTCAAATTCCGTCTCTTTGGAAGGTGGGCGGGGCCTAGAGGGCCCAACATTCCAAAGCCTGTATTTATTGTCATTCCGTACGGGAGCAGAGATTATGGGGGGCCATCGGAGATAACATCACAAGCCTGTGGAGACGGGACTGAATACTGTCATCTCACGTTCTCCACACGTACCCCTCCCCCACCGAACTGAACTAGGGCCTCTCTTCCCTCCCCCACCGAACTGAACTAGGGCCTCTCTTCCCTCCCTCACTGAACTGAACTAGGGCTCCCCCTCCTCCCCCCACCAAACAGCACCAGGGCTCCCCCTCCTCCCCCCACCAAACAGCACCAGGGCTCCTCCCCTCCTCCCCCCACCAAACTGCACTAGCGACCCCCCTCCCCTCCCCACCCCACCCCTCCCCACACTAACAGGAAACAAGAACACAGATGAACTAAAATAAAACCAGGTGAAACCAAACTGAGGTAAACAGACGGAAACCATCTTACCTTGCTGGGCATGGCTGTGACACACGAGTAATGATAAGGTTGATATCAAAAGCAGCTTCAAGTCCATCTAAAAGAAAGAGACACGGCCAAAAGAAAACGATAATTAGAAATGCTCCATTAGGCATGCAGAGTGGAGTGGCTTTGGATGAATGAACAGAGTAGGTCACTGTTAAAAGAGGATACAGGATGTCATATGAATTGGGACACAGTGCATCAACTGTACTATCTAAGGCCCATTCTGTAAAATGCCATTCTGAGGTAATGCCACAGTGTGATGTCATAACCCAACAGCTTGATTGCTTAAGCCAGGGGTGGCCAATTCCAGGCCTCGCGGGCCAGTGTGTATGCAGGTTTTTGCTGCCGCCAGTTAACAATTATTGAATTAGCCCAATCGTTTACACGATCTGATATTTTAATCTACATATCCGCGATATGAAAAGCAGCTGATGAATGTTCTTGTGCCGGTATGCGTCAATGCGTGTATTGTAGCATTTTATCGTTCTGTAATTTACAAGTGAATCGGTGATTGTGTGTATGACTAATTAGCTGATTGAACAGTGGTAACTGGTGGCAGTAAAAACCTGCATACACACCGGCCCGCGAGGCCTGGAATTGGCCACCCCTGGCTTAAGCTGAGCGTTAATTAAGCATTAAGCTTGTATGAGTTTGAAGAGTGATTGTGCTAGCCTGTGACTAATGATCTCTATGGTTTAATGCATTAGACCAGGGGTGTCAAACTCCGGTCCTGGAGGGCTGCAGTGTCTGCTGGTTTTTGGTGCGTTTCAGCACAAGTGATTAATTTAAGTCACTGATTGGCTAAGAAGTCCACACACCTTGTTCTCAATGCTTTAACTGGGTGCTGATTGAAAGGAAACCACAAATACCTGTAGACACTGCGGCCCTCCAGGACTGGAGTTTGACACCCCTGCATTAGACAGACTAAGAGCTCAACAACGTACACCAGGGGTGGCCAATTCCAGGCCTCGCGGGCCGGTGTGTATGCAGGTTTTTGCTGCCGCCAGTTAACAATTATTGAATTAGCCCAATCGTTTACACGATCTGATATTTTAATCTACATATCCGCGATATGAAAAGCAGCTGATGAATGTTCTTGTGCCGGTATGCGTCAATGCGTGTATTGTAGCATTTTATCGTTCTGTAATTTACAAGTGAATCGGTGATTGTGTGTATGACTAATTAGCTGATTGAACCGTGGTAACTGGTGGCAGTAAAAACATGCATACACACCGGCCCGCGAGGCCTGGAATTGGCCACCCCTGACGTACACCCACTCATTATGGAGCGATTTGTTTACAGAGTGAGCTTGCTGTACACCTGTCAAAATGCAAAGGACAGGCTGTGCTAATCTTACATTAGGGCTAATTGAGCACACATTGCTTTAATCAGCTCATAACATACTGCAGGGCACTCCTGACCTTTAGCTGACCCTACCCGCCAGGTCCTCTCTCTGAATGTGAACCCTAAAAATTCTATTTCCTCTCCTTCTACCGCCAATCCTTTTTAAACTTTGCCCTCCTTTTAACTAGCCAATCAAAAACGTGCAAGAGCAAAACAGAGGAAGCTGCTGCCTGGAGAAGCTGTTGTTCGAGGCAGAGGATGTGAAAACCAACGCGGGTGCAGCTATCGTTCGAGGGTGTGAAAACCAACACAGGTCCAATTCGACAGAGACGGCACGTGGGAACTTCCTGTGACTTTGGGACGGTAGCGCCCGCACGCTCCTCCTGAAACAGCAGTGCGCTAAAAACAGTAAGGCCTAAACTGTCACAGCAGGAAATTAACCATATGCAGAGCAAAGGCAAACAGGAAGTGATGCAAGCATGAAGTTGGTTAAAACCAGTTGCTGATATCACATAGCCTCATAGTAGGACAGTAATACTGAACAGATAGATATCCAGGCTGCCATCACCTGATAAAGAACAGCGCTAATAAGCTAATAAACCCTTAAAGAACAGCGCTAATAAGCTAATAAACCCTTAAAGAACAGTGCTAATAAGCTAATAAACCCTTAAAGAAGAGCGCTAATCAGCTAATAAACCCTTAAAGAGCAGTGCTAATAAGCTAATAAATCCTTAAAAAACTGTGCTAATAAGCCCTTAAATAACAGCAATAATAAGCCAATAAACCCTTAAAGAACAGCGCTAATAAGCCCTTAAACAGTGTAGCAAATAAACCCTTAAAGAACAGCGCTAATAAACCCTTAAACAGTGTAGCAAATAAACCCTTAAAGAACAGCGCTAATAAACCCTTAAACAGTGTAGCAAATAAACCCTTAAAGAAGAGCGCTAATAAGCCCTTAAATAACAGCAATAATAAGCTAATGAACCCTTAAAGAACACCGTTAATAAGCCCTTAAACAGTGTAGCTAATAAACCCATTCAAGAAGAGCGCTAATCAGCAAATAAACCCTTAAAGAACAGCACTAATCAGTTAATAAATCCTTAAAGAACAGTGATAATAAGCCAATAAACCATTAAAGAACAGCGCTAATAAGCCCTTAAATAACAGCGATAAGCCAATAAACCCTTAAAGAACAGCGCTAAGCTAATAAACCCTTAAACAGCACCAATATGCTAATAAGCTCTTAAGGAACATCGCTAATAAGAACCTATTTAAAGACTTTCTCGTCCAGTCTACTCAACAAGCATACTTAATAGTATGGAAGGGTGTTGATTCGGACACAGCCCTAGTATCATAGCAGGAGACTAATTCTGAACCGACACAGTGTGTTATCGACACAGGCTGCCAAAACAGCACTAATAATCTACTAAACCTGAAAAAGCAGTGCTAATAATCTACTAGACCTGAAAAAGCAGTGCTAATAATCTACTAAACCTGAAAAAGCAGTGCTAATAATCTACTAAACCTGAAAAAGCAGTGCTAATAATCTACTAAACCTGAAAAAGCAGTGCTAATAATCTACTAGACCTGAAAAAGAAGTGCTAATAATCTACTAGACCTGAAAAAGCAGTGCTAATAATCTACTAGACCTGAAAAAGCAGTGCTAATAATCTACTAAACCTGAAAAAGCAGTGCTAATAATCTACTAGACCTGAAAAAGCAGTGCTAATAATCTACTAGACCTGAAAAAGCAGTGCTAATAATCTACTAAACCTGAAAAAGCAGTGCTAATAATCTACTAGACCTGAAAAAGCAGTGCTAATAATCTACTAGACCTGAAAAAGCAGTGCCAATAAGCCCTGACAGTACCAGGGAAGCACAAGGAGGGCTTTTGACCGCTCGTAACACTTTGACACCGACTGGAAAAACTGGTGATTGGTTGTTAAAAAAAATAAAAAAAAACGAATATTTGTACAGCAAAAAAGGTGCAGAAGACAGGACAGGGCAAGGTTTTATAACCAGTGTGCCAGGAAGGGCGAGGCCCAAACAGCCAGAGAGATAGCCAGGATTAAAAAAGAGAAAAGGAAAAGGTGGTGCAATTACGCTTTTCTAAAAGCTTAATAAATGTGGAACGGTACTTTTAGGGGATGCGTGTAGCGGCACACGCTTGGCGGAGAGCTCGCACCACGTCTGTTCCAACATTCCTGAAAGGCCGAACCATCGTTCCTCAGGCTTGGCTCAGATCCCCACGTTTTCGGGAGGAACCGGAGGGCAGGGTGTAGTGTGCGGTCCGTTTCCATATTTGGTCAGACAGCTCCCAAGCCCGCCCCCCCTCCCACTCAAACACCCTCCACCCCCCTCCCCCCTCCCCTGGGCTTTTAAGACAATTTGCTTTTTCCTCTGGCCAACTGATATAGCACTGCTTGTCAGCACCGCTTTTTAACAAAAACCAAAACATCACTCAAACTGTGGGAGAGCGGGTGGAGGGGGTTCAGAAAGAGCTGATCCAGGATCAGTCTTTCCTTTTGAATTAATAATGGATACGGAACCAAGATCAGCTGTGCTTTTTAAAATGCTTTATGAAGGCGAGAGTGGAGGCCCTGCTCCAGCTCCTCCAGAACACTGCAGAACTGGTTACGGTCCCGTCGAGCTGCCCGGAAAAAGCGCCACAGAAACACACCTGAACTCAACCGACCAGGTCACAGCTCCTGATTCTCTCATATCACATCACATTACATTACGAGGCTGTACATTCCATAGCTGGCATTTAGCAGACGCTCTTATCCAGAGCAACTTAAAGCATTTCTACATAGTATCCGTTTATTACAGCCAGATATATACTGAAGCATTTCTACAGAGTATCCGTTTATTACAGCCAGATATATACTGAAGCATTTCTACAGATTACCCGTTTATTACAGCCAGATATATACTGAAGCAATTCTACAGAGTATCCGTTTATTACAGCCAGATATATACTGAAGCATTTCTACATAGTATCCGTTTATTACAGCCAGATATATACTGAAGCATTTCTACAGAGTATCCGTTTATTACAGCCAGATATATACTGAAGCAATTCAGGTTAAGTACCTTGCAGTTATGATTAACCGCAGTGTCCTACCTAGGTTACAAGCCCAATTCCCTACCCACTGCACTACACTGCCGACCCTCTCTGGCCCACAGCTGCATTTGAGCATGGGCGATACCCTCCATGTAAGGCCAGAGGGTCTGTACTGAGCCTGAAATCCTCTCACCTCTGCAGGTGGAGACGCTGTAGTGCTGTTAAACCCGGGCGTGAGTGTTTATACCATGCCCAAGATCCCTTTACGTCACGACTCCGCATCATACCCACGGCTCAGAGCAGGCCCCTCCCTCTCTCTCTTTCTCATGGCCGCCGTGTGGAATCACAGCCGAGCAGGTGGGAGTCCTCCTCCTGACAGAGCCTACCTCCCTCCTTCCGTAACACGCCCTCCCAAAATGGCTCCCCCTCCGCTCCCAGGAGAGCAGGACACTCCCCCATCCTCCCGACTGAGGACATCCAGACGCACCCATGACATCATGTGCCTTTTAACAAGGACCAGTCTCACTGATGCGCTCTCTCTCTCTCTCGCTCTCTCTATTTCAGCAGTGACAAGAATACCAAACATCCTCTTCTCCTCTTCATGACTAAAGCAGGGCAGTAAAGATGTCCTTCAGACCCCCGTGCTGTGGAGAGGGGGGGGCGGTGGTGTTGCTGTGGCGACTGTTACACTCATTACACTCAAACACAACGATGAGCCAATGAGCTTGATCACCCACATATCTACCATCCAATCAGAGAGCACACAGATCAGTCTTACATGTGACCTGCACAGTGAATAGCCCCTCCCCCATCCCGAAGCAGGGTAAGCATACCAGAGGTTGCACGCCAATTAAAGACTCACCCTTATAAACATCATCCGTCAAATGGAATCGGTGCCATTGTATGGTTTTTGTCCTTTAATACAGTTTCCTTAACTTTCTCGGTTTACAGCCCACTTTATGATACAATACACTCCCTTTCTTAAAACACGGCCTAATTTATGGCTTAGAAATGAGGTGTTGAACGGGACAGATTTAGAGTGATCTTCACACCTCAGACTCGACAGTGACAGGTCTTTAGGCCAGGCCTATCAAACTCCAGTCCCGGATAGGGATGCAAATGTGGGCTATTTATTCTTACCGATAGTCGACCCTCATTAATCGGTTATTATTGGTTAACCGATCAGCTTAAATAGGCTATGAACAAATGGACGTAAATCCACAAACCATTAAAAATACAGCCGCATATTCAAACATAGGCTGTCTATCGTAGCTGAAATCGTTGCCTTTAAACAGTTATGAATAATTAACTTTACAAAACAAATTAACCAAGTGATTTTCCCAATAGCGTATAATTATCATTTTCCCTCAAGCAAATGGGTCAAACGCAAACACATGGCTTTAAAATCTCCACTAGCGCAGCATACGTAGATTCTGCTATCGGTCGGAGTTACACTTTTGTGTCCCAAATTTAGCTATTGTCCTCTTTTTAAAAACTTTTAACACTAGGCTAACGTTATAGCAAGGGCAGTGGGTGAAAATGTTTTTTTAATTTTTTTATAAACATGTCTGCACTTTGTTTTAGGGGAAATTGATTGCGCAGGTATAGGTTTTGGATTAGCGGAAAGTGAGATATCAACATGTCTATCCAACTTATATTCACCGCAAATACCAAATGCATAAAATAGCACAATAACTTGAACTAAAGGCTATTTGGAATACACTAGCCTACACTTCTGCTTCTTGTCAGTTTGTTTAGACCGTTGTTTGTCTTTGATAATCTCCGCACCCTCTCGCACTCCTCTCTCACTACTTCCGCTCTCTCACTACTTCCGCTCTCTCACTACTTCCGCTCTCTCACTACTTCCGCTCTCTCACTACTTCCGCTCTCTCACTACTTCCGCTCTCTCACTACTTCCGCTCTCTCACTACTTCCGCTCTCTCACTACTTCCGCTCTCTCACTACTTCCGCTCTCTCACTACTTCCGCGCTCTCTCACTACTTCCGCTCTCTCACTACTTCCGCTCTCTCACTACTTCCGCTCTCTCACTACTTCCGCTCTCTCACTACTTCCGCTCTCTCACTACTTCCGCTCTCTCACTACTTCCGCTCTCTCACTACTTCCGCTCTCTCACTACTTCCGCTCTCTCACTACTTCCGCTCTCTCACTACTTCCGCTCTCTCACTACTTCCGCTCTCTCACTACTTCCGCTCTCTCACTACTTCCGCTCTCTCAGCACTTCCTCCTCCTGCTTCCTTTGCTAATATGCATGTTGATGTTGCCACCTCCATGTTTAACACCTGTCTCTCAACTCACTATCTTGTCTCCGATAAGATTAATCGGTTAAAATTCCTATTGTCGGTTAACAGTTAGTCGGTTAATCCTTAACATCCCTAGTCCTGGAGGGCCGCAGTGTCTGCAGGTTTAACGCCAGTCCTGGAGAGCCGCAGTGTCTGCAGGTTTAACTCCCCTCCTTTAGGCAAACTCACTCAAGTTTCTGCTCCACCCGGCCTGCCCGATCGCAGAAACCCGGATTATGGCGGTGACAAGAAATAAAGTCTGGCCTCTTCTGTGAGAATCTGCACCAGCAGGAGATCCTCTGGAGCAAGGCACCAACGTGCTGTCGGTCGACTTACCGCGGGTCAAACAGCCGTTAGAAACCAGCGCCAGATAAAGAGCCCTGGCCAGAAGGCCCCGCCCACCCCAGCTCTGTAGCTCTGATAAGAGCCGATAACGAAAGCATGGGGCGCTGTGCTGTGTTATCAATCTTACAGCCATATGCCACAAAGCTTTGACAGCAGCAGCACACAAGCCAGGTTTGAGCCTGTGCTTGTGAACCTCAAATGGCTATCGTTTCAAATGCAGACCAATGAAAGTGACCCGTGCGCACTTGCCGTGCGTTTCAAGTAGGAAATTCTGTTACCGGCCTTTTTTCAGGAAGTATGAAGGCCAACTTTACAAAAAATTGTGAAATGATTAGGATTTCGGACACTGCTGTTCAATATTCCCAAAAGCTCAGCACTAACACTACTTCATATGAAACTACTCACACGCCAATGAAAAAATAACAACAGCTAAAAAGCTTTGAGACTTAAACAGCACCTAAATGAGGTTTCATTAGCAGAGCCATAACCAGAAGTGCATTTCAGAGCCTTTTTGGAAACCAAACGAAAGGTGGAGATTGTTCCGCGGTGACGCAGGCCTGGAGCGTCTCTCGCTCTCTCGCTCTCTCGCTCTCTCGCTCTCTCGCTCTCTCGCTCTCTCGCTCTCTCGCTCTCTCGCTCTCTCGCCCTCTCGCCCTCTGCCCCGTCTGCACACTTCCTCAGAGGAAGCCCATCCTAATCAGAGCGGAAGCTGGGATCCTGCCGGGCGAGGGGAACAGACAAACGTGCGGTGCTCCGGCAGACGAACACGCCGGGGCTCAAACGCAGGACCTCCAGGTGTGGGGGGGGGGGGCACCTTTATCAGACAGGAAACACGGTCACAGCCAGTGAAGAAGCTGGAGGGAATAAAGTGGGCAGGTCCAGCGAGCACAGAGCTCAGAGCGCACATCATACTGTTCATTCTTACGCCAATAAAGACATTTTAAACTGAGAATACATTTACATAAAAAGTTGGGGGGGAAGGGAAAGATGGAGAAAAAGCAAGTAAAAAAGAAAAGAGAGAAAGAGGAATGGAAGAGTGAGAGGGTGAGAGGGTGAGAGGGTGAGAGAGAGCGTGAGTGAGAGCGAGAGAGTGTGTGAGAGTGTGAGAGTGTCTAATTTATAATAAACAGTTTATAAATGTAATATTTCTGCCAAGAGGGGTTTAGCAGACAGGGAAACAGGAAGAGTGCATGAGCCAGGTATATGATTAATATGTACACTGTGCATAAACACTCAGGCGTCATATTTACACTGTGCATAAACACTCAGGCATCAGGGCTTTGTATGGGCACAGTGTCTTAAGACTCCAAATCCTGCTGTAACAGCGCCAGCACTTACAAATCTCTGCACATACATTTGTTAGTGGCTGAAAAACAATAGTGCCTTTAAAACGGCTTTGAGAACATCATTGGGCCTAGAAAGCACAGACATTTGGTCCGCAAACTTGGTTATTTCACCCTAAATGCTAAATCGCAATTTAAAAGAAGTTAAATTAAATTAGAACAACAATAAAAAAAAAATAAAAAAAACACAATAACGGCACTTCTTTGTGGCATGGAGGGGGGGGTGAAGGCTCGGTTTAAGCTTTGTGGCATGGGGGGGAGGGGTGAAGGCTCGGTTTAAGCTTTGTGGCATGGGGGGAGGGGGGGGGGGGGTGAAGGCTCGGTTTAAGATTTGTGGCATGGGGGGGAGGGGGAGGCTCGGTTTAAGCACTAAACTCAGCCTCCTCATTACCACTGAAGAGGCCAGAAAAAACATTAAGTAATTAAGCACAACAAAGATCTCAGCTATTCTGAATAATTTATGAGCCATTAAAGCAGGCCACGCCCCCTACACAAAGACAAGAGGTGAAAAGCCACTGAACCCCTACCGTGAGAAGCAGCCATTTTGAAAAACATCCACATTTTTCTGCAGAATTTTTTTGACACAGTTACTCTGTAGAGTTTGAAAGCATAGAAGATGATGTATGATAGACAGCGCTCTTAAAGTGCACATATTGCTTTTGGTCGTACACAGAAACGCCAGTGTATTGAGCCATAGGGCACAGAGGGATTCATACCTTTAACAGTTTCCACACCCAGTACTGACCTTTCACCCCGTCAACCAGCAGATACAAGCTGGGATATACGAACAGCTTAGAGTTAAAGCTTAGCATCACAAGATGGCCCAACTCACGCTCGATAAAAACACGTCGCACCTCGCATGGGACTACAGCAGACCTGCAGGCTTGAGTTAGCATTTATATGCCAGAAATACAAGGATCTGATGCATTCTGATGTATCTGTTGTATTTGGATAGCTGTACTTTATGCTTTAAAATGCAATTGCATTTGCACACACTGAACCACTTTTCATGAATGAATGCACAAAACACAATGGATGCATTTGCATTTGAAATGAAATAAATGTAACCCCACTCCAGACTGTCTATATGCTAAATCTGATGACGCGGTACATGAATGAGGAACACTCAAAACGCTCATATTCGCTCAGTACTGAATAGGCAAGGCGTGGTATTCACACTTGCATTTTCTCAAACAGGTCTACTTTTAAAATGTTCAATGTTCATTACTAGGGATAGGTGCTACTTTATGGGAAGAATGTGCTTTCTTATCTGTTCTGTAGTTACTTCAATGACGTTTCTGTATGCACTTACTGTATGTCGCTTTGGATAAAAGCGTCTGCTAAATGACTGTAATGTAGTGTAATGTAAAAAATAAATACAGTACAATACATGGATTTGATCCCAAGTCTGGTAAGAACACAAAATTGCCAATTATGTACGGGCAAAAAAATAGTAAATGGCAACATTGTGAGTGAATTGAAGTCATGTGATCCAGGACTCAGACGTAGCAAACGCTGTATAACCTGAAACCACAGAGGGGTGTCTCAGTGCCATAGCCTTTAGTGCACTGTGCATAAACTCTCCATAGCTTTTTAAACATTCAGTTACACACCACTGGGACTAACACACTGCACTGCCTCACCACTGGGGCTAACACACTGCACTGCCACACCACTGGGGCTAACACACTGCACTGACTCACCACTGGGGCTAACACACTGCACTGACACACCACTGGGGCTAACACACTGCACTGCCTCACCACTGGGGCTAACACACTGCACTGACTCACCACTGGGGCTAACACACTGCACTGCCTCACCACTGGGACTAACACACTGCACTGCCTCACCACTGGGGCTAACACACTGCACTGACTCACCACTGGGGCTAACACACTGCACTGCCTCACCACTGGGACTAACACACTGCACTGCCTCACCACTGGGGCTAACACACTGCACTGCCTCACCACTGGGACTAACACACTGCACTGCCTCACCACTGGGACTAACACACTGCACTGCCTCACCACTGGGTCTAACACACTGCACTGCCTCACCACTGGGGCTAACACACTGCACTGCCACACCACTGGGGCTAACACACTGCACTGCCTCACCACTGGGGCTAACACACTGCACTGCCTCACCACTGGGGCTAACACACTGCACTGCCTCACCACTGGGGCTAACACACTGCACTGACTCACCACTGGGGCTAACACACTGCACTGCCTCACCACTGGGACTAACACACTGCACTGCCTCACCACTGGGGCTAACACACTGCACTGACTCACCACTGGGGCTAACACACTGCACTGCCTCACCACTGGGACTAACACACTGCACTGCCTCACCACTGGGGCTAACACACTGCACTGCCTCACCGCTGGGGCTAACACACTGCACTGCCTCACCACTGGGGCTAACACACTGCACTGCCTCACCACTGGGGCTAACACACTGCACTGCCTCACCACTGGGGCTAACACACTGCACTGCCTCACCACTGGGGCTAACACACTGCACTGCCTCACCACTGAGGCCAACACACTGCACTGCCTCACCACTGGGGCTAACACACTGCACTGCCTCACCACTGGGGCTAACACACTGCACTGCCTCACCACTGGGGCTAACACACTGCACTGCCTCACCACTGGGGCTAACACACTGCACTGCCTCACCACTGGGGCTAACACACTGCACTGCCTCACCACTGGGGCTAACACACTGCACTGCCTCACCACTGGGGCTAACACACTGCACTGCCTCACCACTGGGGCTAACACACTGCACTGCCTCACCACTGGGGCTAACACACTGCACTGCCTCACCACTGAGGCCAACACACTGCACTGCCTCACCACTGGGGCTAACACACTGCACTGCCACACCACTGGGGCTAACACACTGCACTGCCTCACCACTGGGGCTAACACACTGCACTGCCTCACCACTGGGGCTAACACACTGCACTGCCTCACCACTGGGGCTAACACACTGCACTGACTCACCACTGAGGCCAACACACTGCACTGCCTCACCACTGGGGCTAACACACTGCACTGCCACACCACTGGGGCTAACACACTGCACTGCCTCACCACTGGGGCTAACACACTGCACTGCCTCACCACTGGGGCTAACACACTGCACTGCCTCACCACTGTGGCCAACACACTGCACTGCCTCACCACTGAGGCCAACACACTGCACTGCCTCACCACTGGGGCTAACACACTGCACTGCCACACCGCTGGGACTAACACACTGCACTGCCTCACCGCTGGGGCTAACACACTGCACTGCCTCACCACTGGGGCTAACACACTGCACTGCCTCACCACTGGGGCTAACACACTGCACTGCCTCACCACTGGGGCTAACACACTGCACTGCCTCACCACTGGGGCTAACACACTGCACTGCCTCACCACTGAGGCCAACACACTGCACTGCCTCACCACTGGGGCTAACACACTGCACTGCCACACCACTGGGGCTAACACACTGCACTGCCTCACCACTGGGGCTAACACACTGCACTGCCTCACCACTGGGGCTAACACACTGCACTGCCTCACCACTGAGGCCAACACACTGCACTGCCTCACCACTGAGGCCAACACACTGCACTGCCTCACCACTGGGGCTAACACACTGCACTGCCACACCGCTGGGACTAACACACTGCACTGCCTCACCGCTGGGGCTAACACACTGCACTGCCTCACCACTGGGGCTAACACACTGCACTGCCTCACCACTGGGGCTAACACACTGCACTGCCTCACCACTGGGGCTAACACACTGCACTGACTCACCACTGAGGCCAACACACTGCACTGCCTCACCACTGGGGCTAACACACTGCACTGACTCAGCACAGGGGCTAACACACTGCACTGACTCACCACTGGGGCTAACACACTGCACTGACTCACCACTGGGGCTAACACACTGCACTGACTCACCACTGGGGCTAACACACTGCACTGACTCACCACTGAGGCCAACACACTGCACTGACTCACCACTGGGGCTAACACACTGCACTGACTCACCACCGAGGCTAACACACTGCACTGACTCACCACCGAGGCTAAAACACTGCACTGACTCACCACAGGGGCTAACACACTGCACTGACTCACCACAGGGGCTAACACACTGCACTGACTCACCACAGGGGCTAACACACTGCACTGCCTCACCACTGGGGCTAACACACTGCACTGACTCACCACCGAGGCTAACACACTGCACTGCCTCACCACAGGGGCTAACACACTGCACTGACTCACCACCGAGGCTAACACACTGCACTGCCTCACTATGGGGGCTGGACAGCCTTTGATCCACATTTCCCTCCCAAATGACTCTAGGAGTGGTCAGGATAGGCCACACTGATGGCTGAGTCACAGTACATTTCCTCTCTGCCAGTCAGACAAACTGTGGTGTTCGTGTCCCTGCCTACATCTGTTCAGACTGGGGAAAGAGTTCTGGGACTGCACTGACCATAACAGACGAATACGGAGCGCTCTTAGTGCCACAGTATCCCTTACACAAACGCACACAGGCTCGGCCCAATGTATTTACACTTCAGTGAGACCAACTGCCAAAGTCAGGGGACAGTAAAAATTCACACACTCATTTCTGTAAAAGCAAAAAGATTCTACCTCCGATTTCAACAGGACGTATGCAGACATTACACATCGTGCATGTATACGGTACCATAAGATATAAAACATACAGCAGTCTGGTGTGTTCTGGCAAACAGCTTGAGAAGACTACAGAGTGAAATAGGCACATGGAGATCCCATCAGAGGAGCTCGGCCGTGATCTTTGGCCCAAACGGCTGACATCTCTTCCCATTGTAATACGCCAGCTGCTTCCGACATAAAAACACTAAACTTCAAAATGTCTGTCCAACAATATGAGCTCTGTTCTATTTCTAGAAGTATCATGTCTGTAGCCAAAGGGCTTCTTTCTTGGTTAGAAACAAACCACCTAACATAGACGAGTTTCTTTCACTTCTCTATTAAAACCACTTTACCCCCAAAACAGGAAACCTTCACCAAGACAACCTTTGCTTTTAATTAGGGATGCACCGATACCGATACCAGTATCGGGGCCGATACCATGCTCATGTACTCGTACTCGAAAAAATGTACCGATACTCCAAAACCGATACCAACGTCCAAACGTCCGCACGCTAATGCTATCACCTTAGCAACACCTAATCCTGACCTGCGTGCTCACTAGGGATGTTAACAGTTAATCGACTATCGATTAATTGCTCATAAGAATTTAATCGATAAGATTTCAAATGAAACAATTAACTGAATAATCTGCGATCTTGTTTCAACGGCAGTTTTTGTGTGAAACGTAATCATGGTTTAAGGTCTCCACGCGAGGGCGAAGTTAATGTAGCCTACCACCTGAAATGCGAACTTTTCCTATAAACCTCGTATGAACTTTTTGTATTTTTTCCTTGTAGTTATATAGTTTTATGGATTAGGTTTATGGTCGCTCCAGTGAGCGTTTTAAATATGGATTAGAAACTACGGAAATATATGACAATTTGTGTGTTCTCAAGTTCTGACCATTTCGTGGTAAGTAACCTATTGTAAAACATTGCGTTTTCAAATGGTAAAGTTGTCAAAAGGGTGACAAGGGCCATACTTTTTTTTTAAAGCAGATGATTCTTTTCTCCCAAATTGAATGTCGATGTTCAGTCATGTATGGGGGGAGCCCTTATACAAAGGGTTGAGCTAGGTGCACTGATGTAGCCTAGTGGTATTAATCACCCAGTTCGTCAGTAGGCTACTTGATTAAAATAGCGGTTCAGATTAAAATAGCAATCATTCACGCAGTGCGTGATCTAGACTCAAATTACCTGACAACAAATAAAGAAAAGGGCTTTAGCTAGACTTCTTACTGAATTTCAAGTGTAAAGAAGAAACAAACGTATAGCCACATATTGGTTATATTTGTGTAGCCTATAAAACATGGTTATAGCATATTAGGCCTTCTTAAAATAGCCTACATTTATTGTGCTATTTCGATACAAAAGAAAACACGAATGTGCTTCATTTAATCAATATCATTATTACAGATTTGAAATGGTTTAATAACGGGCAGACTTTTATTAACTCTTAGTTTGATAGTTACAGAATAGGCCTACATGGAAAATGTACAATATAGCCTACAGTAGCCTATGCGATTTTGATTAGAAATGCTTGAACCGTTTTGCTTTCGGTAACGTTACGTTGGGTGGACGTCAGATGCCAGTAGGTAGGCTACAGGTTCCGATCATGATTGCAGGCTATATTTTTTAAATGTGAAACTGTACCAAAAAACAGTTGACCGGGCTATATTATTTTACTAATACCCCCGCCATTTGTTGCAAACTAATTGAGTAGCCCGTAGCCTATGCAGAGAGTAACTGATTCGGTTGACAATTATGTAGGCTACTGCGGTGCGGTAGTCAGCAGTTCATATAGGCTAGTCAATTCAGTAGGACTCTCTGAGGTTGATGGTTGAAAAGGACATTATGCCAATAAGCAGCATTAGACCTAGTCTTTAGATAGCACACAGGCTGTTCCATGTCAGTACAGTAGGTTAGCCTATAATGTATGTAGGCCTATTTCACAATTGTTTTTTTACAGTCAGCCCCCCCCCCCCTGTTAAGTTGACCATGTATATTAGTGGTAAGGGTTAGGGGTCACTTATACTTTGACGTTCCAGTATAAATAGAATGATGCACAAAAGACTGTACAGTTTTATTTTGGTTATTATTTATGTTTATTTATTTATTTTTATTGGACCTCATTTGATTTAAATAATCAGTAAATTGATAGACTGTGCTCCATCAACAGGAGAAAATAAACACAGTATCTTCAAAATCAGCCGTCTCATTATTGTGGTATTATTATACAGTATTATTATAAAGTACTCATACTTAAAAAAACACACAAAAAATGGTATCGGTATCGGCGAGTACTCAAAAGTGAGTACTCGTACTCGGTCTGAAAAAAATGGTATCGGTGCATCCCTACTTTTAATATTATTTTATGAATCAAAACATATTCCATAACCATTCTGCAAGCATGTTGTAGAGAACCCTACATTACAGAGAGAGAGAGAGAGAGAGAGAGAGAGAGACAAAGGTGAGCGAGGACGAAGAATGGGTGAACCTAGTTGATGATTAATCTGGCCTAGTTTACACCACGGCCAACGCTTTTCAACAAGGCTGACAGCAGGGAGGAGTGCTCCACTAAACAGTCCATAGGGTCCATTTCCAGTCAGGAAATGTCTACAGGGGAATAATGACTAATGGTTTGCGCGCAAAAAAAAAACCTAACAAAACACAATGTTGTTGCTTTGTCGCATTTCTGTTCAGAACAGGTCTACACTTCCTGCCGTTTTTCACCGCGGTATCCGGGGGGGGGCTACCAACCAATTACAGGGTCAGAGAACAGGATGGGCCAGTTTTAAACAGTCCTCACCGAAATACAGACGGACCATAACACAGAAGTACAGAATAAAAAATTTAAAAAAGAGAATAATAAAACTGCAGATTCTAAGAGACTATATTTCAGCTCAGTAACTAAACTACCCCCACAGTATGACATGAGACCCGGGCTTCCAACGGAGGTTGCAGGGTTGATTCTCAGATGAGGCACAGCCATTTTACACTACAGCAAGTACTTAACCCTGACCTATCATTTAAATATATTCAAATACAAAATACAGAAGAATAAATAATTAAGACCAAACATAAGATCTGCAAGTTGTCCTTGATAAGAGCCAACTGCCGGGAAATGAGTTGGCCAACCCTGATAAAGACAAAAGCCTGGGAGAACAGTCATGAAAACCAGACAATACATCAGTGACAGCTCACCCACTGTAGACTTTTATCAAGATTGGCAAACTCATTTCCTTTTTCAGTCTGCTATTGATGTGGTTTTAGAAACGTATGGTTAAATGATAGCTCATCTGAGGAAAGCACAGACCAGCCCATCACCGCAAAGTGAGGTAAAATTGGCTCTAGCACCTCCCAAGGATGAGAGGGGAATTACATACAGTAAGCTTATACTGACGTTAAAGTCATCAGAACCGACAGTTGTAGTCAATACACAATCTTACAACATAAGGTTAAATGCCATTGTAGGTGCAAGAGGGACATGGAGAATGTTGTATTATTAGGAAACAAACGGGTTTTGGGATATAGTTTCAGGTTTAGCTAGGTTTGGCTAGCTGGGTACAAACATGTGAAATGTAGAGTTCAGCATTAGGGAAGCCAAGGTGCAGTTTAAATGGGTCTATTTTCAGTCTGTGCTGGGAGATGGAGCCCCTGTCGCTGTAGCTGGGAGCACATTCTAAACGCAGCGCTGTTTAAGCTCCACTAGCGGACGGGCACGGCGGGGGCAACGCGCACAGCGGGGGCTTCCCACCATGAAGATGAAGACAGCACTCACACACCTGTTCCCCATCATCTTTAGTGCCCTCCCCATTTCTGAGAGGGGAGGGGGGGGTAACTGAATATGCCCTGGGGGGGCGTGGGGCAGGGGGTGGGGGGGTTCAGCAGGCAAAAGATACGCTGGGATGACACAACGACCTGACATAAAAGAGTGAGGAGGGTCAGGATTTCTCCAGTGCTCATTAGCTTCCTCTGTGTGTATGCACGCATACTGGAGTATATGCGGGTCTATGCACATGTAACCTATCGCACATTTCTGGCTGGTTAGGGTTGAGTGAAAAAGAACAGCACTTGTGCAGACACCTCAACAAAGATGTAGAAATTAACACGCCACCTAGGGGTCACCACATGTCACAGCACCCATGTCTACCCATGGACTGCATTCGAATAGTCAAAAAAATCATTTTTCCTTTCCTTGCAACTTTTCCTTGACTTCGCCAGAAAACGTAATTGGGGTCAAGGAAAAGTTGGAAGGAGAAATTTACAAGGAATCTAGCGTAACTGGAATTCAAACCTCCTTCTCTACCTTGCGTCATGGTGCGACGTCCAGTCGTATTGACGTGACTGTTCAACAGAGCGAACTACAACTTCACAAACAATTACGACAAAAGGCGCATCATTGCTGTCTGCATTTCACTTGAACCTTTTGTTTTATCTCGGAGAAATTTAGCGTACTGTCTGATTGTGTCATTGTTTGTTTACTTTCTATTATAAGCCACTACTAACCAACAGTCCTAGCTATTTACAGTAGTATACTTTCACATTTAGATTTCTAGAATTTCTCAGACGTTCTCCTTGTTGTTTGAATTCGGTAGGTTCCGGAAAACTCCAATGCTTAAGAAAACATTGGCGGCATTGCATTGTGGGGCGCGAATACTAACTTCCATTTGAAAAGGATAGTCCAGAGCATCCTTTGTGAAACGACGGATAAAAGGAATCGTGAAGCTCCTTTCCTTCTCAATATAATAAATTTGAACGGTCCTTAGCATGGCCGCCCGGGAACTATTTCCAGTTCATGTGATCTAAAGGATCCTTCAGAGCGCGAATGGGACTATTCGAATGCAGCCATGGCCTCTCTTCACTCTACAGGCCTTGAGCACGGAGGCCTTTCAGAAAAGAGGGAAGCTTGGCTTGGCATGACTAACTGTGTGTGCGTGTGTGCGTGTGCGTGTGCGTGTGCGTGTGTGTGTGTGTGGGGGGCGTATGCTTTTATTTACTGATATTTTATTGGGTGGAGGGGGGGTTTGAGGATGTAAAATGATGTCTGTACATCAGACTGATAGAAAGACTTGTGGGAGACTAACTGCAACACAAGAGACACATGTCATTACTTCCATGTTTGTTCCACTATCCATTGTGGGGGGGGAGGGGGAGGGGGAGGGGTTGGGGGTTGTTCTGAAACTGCCCCATAAATCAGATGAGTAACAACTCCGCCCCCCCCCCCTCCCTCCCACCAATACCAGCTCTGAGGTCACATCAATTCAGCTGGCGTGAATCACAGCCCCCCACGCTCTCTTCAATTAGCCCCCCCCCCCGAGCAACGGGCTTTGCCCTTCCATTTCTGTAATTACATGCAGCCCAGCCAGCCATGGGGGGTTCCCCTCTTTTAGTCTCTCAGCACACAAGGGTATAGAGACATAAGGACAGGAGAGAGAGGACAGACAGACGGACGCCCTCGCTAAACTAAAACCCATCACTAACTCGCCGAAACTTTGCCCGTTTCCCGTGACGAGCAGATATGACGTTAATAAAAGAGCCGGGATGTCCATCATCAAGGCCTCAACATGGTCTTGGAAGAGAGTCATCTGGCAGGAGCCCTCGTAAGCGCTCGACTCATTCCCTCCCCGCAGTGCATTACAGAATTAAGCCGTTAAGTGTGTAAGATCACAAATAGAACGTTCTAATGCTGATGTCACAATCACTGCTGGTCACTGAAAGCAGCGGAGTTCTAGAACACTGACTTAGAGGAAAAATTTAAAATAAAAAAAACATTCCAAAAACTTCCTCTTCAAAGGGTTAATCCCCGGGCGTGATGTCTGAATCTCGTCTGCCTCCCTGTTCCCTCATCTCTATTGTGCTGTGCCTCCCTGTTCCCTCATCTCTCTTACATTATACATTATAGGCATTTAGCAGACGCTCTTATCCAGAGCGACTTACACAGCATTTCTTTGCATTTATACATAGTATCCATTGATACAGCTGGATATATACTGAAGCAATGCAGGTGAAGTACCTTGCTCAAGGGTACAACGGCAGTGTCCGACCTGGGAATCGAACCTGCAACCTTTCGGTTACAAACCCAGTTCCTTAACCATTATACCACACTGCCGCCCGTGCTGTGCACTCTTGTGCTGTGCCTCCCTGTTCCCTCATCTCTCTTGTGCTGTGCCTCCCTGTTCCCTCATCTCTATTGTGCTGTGCCTCCCTGTTCCCTCATCTCTATTGTGCTGTGCCTCCCTGTTCCCTCATCTCTATTGTGCTGTGCCTCCCTGTTCCCTCATCTCTATTGTGCTGTGCCTCCCTGTTCCCTCATCTCTATTGTGCTGTGCCTCCCTGTTCCCTCATCTCTATTGTGCTGTGCCTCCCTGCCTCTTTCCAGGTACATTATGTACATGACGTCATTTTTTTTTCTTCCAATTTCCTCTTTGAAGAAAAGGCTAAAATTTAAACTAATTCTAAAATTCATTAATATTCATTCTACATTCTAGAATGTCTAAGCATGACAGACATGAACAAGTCATACACACTAAGCTGGACAGGTTCAGCTGCTGTGTGTGTGTGTGTGTGTGTGTGTGTGTGTGTGTGTGTGTGTGTGTGTGTGTGTGTGTGTGTGTGTGTGTGTGTGTGGGGGGGAAAAACAGCACTTGGCTCAGACAGAGCACTGCAGGGGTAAAATAAGGCATTCCAGGTTGATTCATTATTAACAGGAAACTTAGGAAAAGCATTCTTTACAATAGAGTCTCCCTCAACATTCAAAATGTTCAGTCACAACACGAAGACGCACTGCAAACAGCCCAACTGATGAACGTTCGACTGCTCATCACAAATACATGATCAGTTAAACTTTATTTTTAATTTTTAATTTTTTTAAAAACAGCCTCAACACTACAGGGCTTTGAAAGCAACTGGAATGCATCCGGTCTCAGAACGTCATGTCCGTAACATGAACACACAGTATTCACGTGGCAATTCACATGGCTTGCAGACTCAACGGCGCGTTCCAGTCAAGTCCCCGAGCGTTTAGGGCCGACTCATTGTGAAACAGCGTTTATGGCAACAGCTCTTATGCAGACTTCTCGCACCCTCAACCCGCACGCCCCCCGCCCCCACCAAGTCTACATTTACTCCCGCAAATACACCCCTAAAGTCCACAGTCCACGAGTCTAAAGGGCTCAGTTTGGGATGGAGCCCCGTCTTGCCATTGGGCTGCACGGCACCCAGGATTTCAGTCGTTCTCGGGTCAGAAAAAGCCAGACGCAGGTCATGTGATGACCTGTGAATAAAACTGTGAGACAAGCGGAACAATGCAGGAGTACTGAGCAGTAAGAGTGCCCACAGTCAAGCAGTCCAGGGCTGCGTTCGGATCCGACACAGTCAAGCAGTCCAGGGCTGCGTTCGGATCCGACACAGTCAAGCAGTCCAGGGCTGCGTTCGGACCCGACACAGTCAAGCAGTCCAGGGCTGCGTTCGGACCCGACACAGTCAAGCAGTCCAGGGCTGTGTTCAGACCCGACACAGTCAAGCAGTCCAGGGCTGTGTTCAGACCTGACACAGTCAAGCAGTCCAGGGCTTGCGTTCTCTTCCCTTGCTTCAAGGGGGAATTCCGAAAATACCAGGATGAAATATGGCAGCCGAGTGGGATTCGGTTCCATTTAAGAGACGGGAGTAATTATGTAAATATAATTATAGGCTAATTACATTACCTCAGTTCCCTCACAATGCAACGCTCCACGCAAGTGGGAGGTCACGTTTCCTGTATCGTTTTCGAGGGCCATTCACTTCTGTTTTGTTTTGTTTCTCGTCAATCGTCCCTTGCAGAGCACCTGTTAAGTTTGCTTGCTGCATGTAGTAAATTACGTCACAAGATATCTTACTCGAGGGAAGAGAGCAAGAGAAGGGAATGTGTTAAGTTGGATCCAAACACAGTCCAGACTCTAGATCTCCTCACGTGGGCTCCGTTTTAAGAGCTTTAATAAATTTACCACAGATAACAACTAGACTACACCATTACAGTTGCCAATTTATGAGTCAGTAATTTTACCCAGAATTCAAATCCCCACTCAGACATGCCAGTTCATTAAGGCACAGGAAATTACTCATAGTTCGAACAGTGCCGCACCTCTGACCGGTCAAAACTGTTCCTCAAATCGTACCCGACTTCCCCTGTTCAGTGTGCGGTTGACCTCACAAGAACATTTTTAACCCTGAACCAGAAAGCAGGCTTGGATTCCATGACAACAGAAATTTGTTGTTAAAAACACAATAAAGGTAATCAATCATAATGTAATAATTATAATATAATACACAGCATAAAACAAATAAATATTAATTACACACATACTAAAGATTGAGCCTGAAGACGGTTTAAAAAAGACATTTGAAAAACAGCCATACATGTAGCTCTCAATGATCTCCAAGAGGATTTATTCTACAAGTTGAGGTTATCCACAGTGCAAGACTAATACGTAAAACTTTATTTAGAGATTGGTGTTTACAGAAAAAGGCTCAAGCTGGAATCCATGACACAGAACAAATTCCATGCCCTCTGGCTGTGCTCGCCTTACTGAAAGTGACTTTGTAGAAGAGACACACCTTACTTCACTGGAATAACAAAGTTATCTCCCCAGGACATGGGCACACCTCCAACTACAATCATATACAAACGGATGCAGACACGCAGACACACTCCATTACAGACGCTCACACACACACACACACACACACTCTCTCTCTCTCTTACACTGCCATAGCAGAAAATAGCTGGATTAACGTGTGTTAAGGTTAGGCTACACACCTGTACCATCGTAAAAATCTATTTAGCCCTTGGCTTGGGAAGAACCAGTGTTAGTGCTTTTAAATGCTGCCAGTGTTTTCCCATAGTCTTAGTCAAAGCCAAGAGAATTCAACATCATTGCCTACATAATGAATGCCTGCCATATGCTTCTAATATGCACAAGTTCAGTCCAACTCACCGCTGCACAAAACATACACCGTGCCCTTCTAAAGTCAACTTAGATTAAGTCAGCCAGCTCCAATGCAGCAATTTTACAAACCTCTCAGAACGGAGGCTAACAAGTAGGCTAATTGGTACTCAGGACGAATTAAACTCAATCTGAAGTTTGATAACCATTACAAAGTATTTTGAGAACCCTTCCTATACGGCAGTAGGCCATACGGTACATTCAAATGGCGAAATCCATAAAAAAGCAAGCAAGCAAACAACATATAATGATGTTCGTTTGATTGTAAAATTAGCCTACCAAGGCACCGTGCATCTTTGTAAATAAAAACAACTCCATTTTGGTAAGGTAAACAGACAAAGCTTGAGGCTGCGCAATTATATGCCATCAGAACCTGCCGCTGGCATAAACATTATATGCAGTCATTTAGAGCCACAACCATCCCTGAGCCGCACAATTCCATTTTTTTTTGTGGGGGGGGGGGGGGGCACAACAATTCTTGTTTAGGGACACCAAAACCCCTCGGACCAGCTTTGCTGTAAAAACTGGGTGCAAAATGCTAATCAACATGTTTTTATTGTTTGCTTCCAGTTCCAAGCAGCTTGTCTGTCGCGAACTAGCAAAACTAGCCTATACCCGAGACACGATAAAAGTTGGCTAACATTCATTCGACTGATTCTCATTTTTTCTTTTCAAATTGTTATGCAATTTTCAACCCCAAACTAAATATACTGGTAATTCGTCGGTAAAACTTGAAACATTTCCACAGTGTGTCACGCAAACACAGCCAAATACATCACAGTAATGTGAATGACGTCATAGTGGACACAGCTGACATTTCCAACTTTGGCCAGTCCACGATGTCTCTTTCTCTCTCTCCTCTTTCTCTCTCTCCCCCACCCCCCGAAATACGAGGTGTCCTGCCCCTTTTTTCTGTGAAATAGGCTCTCTTACTACTTGCCACCTCGTCGTTCAGCATAATCAAGGCCTGTTTTTATTGAGTTCATCTTAAAACTTCAGCTGGGGTTCCACTGGCCTTTTGTTCGAAGTCACCGGCTGGAGATTGCCTCAATACGCAACAATTATAAAATAATTATTAAATCGACATTTGACTTTACCATTGGACTTGTAGCCTATATTTTAAAAGAGGGATAGATCTTTTGTATAGTTTTCCTTTTAGAACCTAAAATAAAGCCAACCGGTTGATATCACATTTTTTTCTAAAGTAGGCTAAATAGTGTTAAAAAACAAAACGGTTTTGGTAATCGTGTTTATTGAATATCGTCCGATGGGAAAATCGCTTTTGGCGACACGTTGGCTTTAGATCTCATTTGAACAGGCAACCCTGTCTTGTTGGGCTCACTGTACCGTCCGCAGCAGCGCTTTTATAGGCTAGAGGCACTCCCTTATAACAGGACATGTCTAAACGTTAGCCTAGGATGTACTTAACGCAGAGTATTGTCAATCCCGCCTTTGTTTTTGTTCGACCACAGCAAGACATGTTTCATAGATATATTGTGCTTTAAATTTATTGATATGAAGGGGGAAATCGCAGGAACCTATTCCCCAGATAAAACAATGGCGTGAGAATCGTCAATGCAGCAGCTAGGCTACGATATGAACTACAAATCCCAGTATGACGGCAACAAAGTAGCTATCTAGAACCCACATTCAGTAGATTCGGTGCTACAAAGTGCCACTTTTAGCTACAGAACAGATAAGGCTTCGAGTCCGAAACAACAGTAGTCTACAAACTTCAACAAACCGAAAATAAAGGGACTGCTAGTTTTGCTCCCACGTCCCCGGAGCAGTCGACTAGAGATTTTGGGCCTTGACAATAGTAGTCGGGGTCTAATCATCGATCGCTTGTCTGAATTTCCAATATGTAGGCTACGGACAATTAAAAACCCAAGTTGAGTTGTAGGCAATTTTACTACAAATGAAAAGTAACCTACGGGGTAAACGCAACTTTAATGTTCGCATCGTGCATCAGCCATCCATTCCACACCCAAGCATAGCACCCAGATCGCATTCCACGCTGCGGACAGGAAGATCGCGCTAGCTGGCTGGACGAACGCGTTACCGACATTAAAAGTCAAACAATACATTTGAAATAAAAGAAATTGCTGCAATAATCCGATCAACCATAAGAGTCTGGTCAATCAAACGCGTTAGTTAACGGGAAAACACAGACAATCACATATTTTATGTTACAATCACTCACCTTAAAAGCTGATCAGCAAAAACAGTCCGTTGTTTTCACTTTCAAAGCAACATAGGTGGGAGCAAGTGTTCCGAGGGTTTCACCGCTTCAAAAACCAATCTATATGTTGCTGTTCTTTAAGATGGAAAAACCGGTAGCGACCGCTCGCTATATCAACTTTTTTTTTTTAAACCACACTGTAACTTTTATTTGGTGGGGAAAAAAGTCAGATTTGGTACTTTAACGTTATAATATTTGTCCTTTCCGTTTCGAAATAACAGGCATCTCAATTTAATGATGAAACTAATACAAAAAAGTATTTAGAAAAGAACTCCAGATAGGCTATAACCAAGTCCTCAGCGTGTTCCCCAGACTGTGCGTGCCAAGCCGAGCCGAGCCTAGACCCTTTTCTTCAATCAAGGACAGACAGGAGGAGCATAAACTACAACCGCAGCCATCCCCTTATCTCACAGCGCGCATGCGTCCGCTTCGTCCAATTAACCGCAGCCATCCCCTTATCTCACAGCGCGCATGCGTCCGCTTCGCCCAATTAACAGCTGCCGTTAACTTTCCAGATACGAAAATTTAACGAATTGGGAGACATTGTTCTTTTAGACAAAACTGCAAGATACTGTACAGAACAGAGACAGTGCCCGAATGGAACAGAGCTACATCTAGGCTGTACATCGTGGCTACAACTGAAGTTCCCTAACGGGAAAATACAACTTATTATATTCTATACAGGGAGAAATAAGCTTGAAAGTTTCCACATTCATTATTAACATTTTATCCTGCTCATATTCCACAGTCAATACATTTTAAGTGTGAGTTTGAAATCAAACAATGCGCTACATCTAATGTTACAGGGACTTTACCAGTAGCTTGCTAGTTAGCAACTTTGTCACCAGCAAATTCATGATGGATTTATGCATAGCAAGTAACTTAGTTTGCAAGTAACTAGATACATGGATGTTAAGTAGTTTAGAGTCTTGATGTAGCAGTCTAGCCAACCTAGTGGGCTTGTGTGCAGAACACATCAACAACAGTAAGTGGAACCTAAACCGATCAACTAGCTATTGTAAAGCACCACTGCATTCGCCCCGCCACTCATAATAAGATATATGATTAGCCACTTAGCCTGCTCAGCTAAAAACCAAGCTCCACAGCCAAAATAACTTATCTCCAGGGATGACATCACATCCTGTACCTGAAGTTAACATGCTCAGTGACATCTCTGAACTCAACCGTACAGGAAACAAGCCTAGGTTTATTGCAGTTTAGACAAAACCAATGTAGGATGAATGCGTGTCCCTGATTGGTTGAAACAAACCCAATGTTGGCCTACACCTAAATCTCTGACTTAAACTTCCTGGCATTAGACTTACCAGAAGTTGCCAACTTAGAATCTTTCATTGCCATGGGACCATTACCTGATTAAACTTCTATTGACTTTTTTTTCTGCTCTTGACTAATACATTCAAAATGTTTAAGTGGATAGGACAGATATTAAAGGCCTAAATGTGTTCCCATAATATTCCCACTTTGAGAATAACTAAGTTTGGGAACAGATTTATATAACGCACCAAACCACCTTTTATCTCAGTGTTCAAGATATAGAGAGAAAACCCCTTTACTGTATGCAAAAACAAGCAATGTACTGCGGACAACCTCAACTGTTTATTTGTTACCAGAACTAGTGTTATATCACACAAATAATGATGTCCTACCACGGGGGCTTGAGAAAGAAACCTTACAAAAATTACATTCAATAAACTGAAAGACTCATCAGCACACAAGTATTGGACCACAGAGTTTATACTGCTTGTTGTTAATCCTTTCAAATTAACCAAAAATGAATACAATTTCATTTATATAGCACATTTTACAAATAATTTGTTACAATAAGCCTACACGTTACAATAAGCCTTACGTCACGTTAAATTCCCTGATTTATGAAGCTAAACACACTTTTCCCTCATTAGATTTGTGTGTTCTCTTATCTGTCCCATGTTGATGTATGAATTAGGGAATATGGCCTCTGTGTCACCTCATATTTATACCCCAGTGAAACAGGAAGTCATGGATTACTGCTTGAAAGTTCCTAAACACTCTGATCAACTTTAAAAAGTAAAATGTAAATGGAAAAAAATGCTTCAGTTACATTTTGTTCATAAGAATTTCTAGGGGTGCCAATAATTGTGGCACGTGATTTTGTTAAAAATAATTATTTCTTGATTTTTTTTCTTACAAATGTTGGATTTTTCTCATTTTTTCAGTGTGAGATTAAGCTAATTCACCAAAAGGTGAGTTTTTTATAACCCTTTTTACTCATCTTTACCAGGGGTGCCAATAATTGTAGAGGGAACTGTAGAAGAAGAGACCTTGGGACTGGGAGGACTCAGATTCAATAGTGGGAATCCATCCTCCTCTGGTCAACTCTCAAACCGTTGTATACAATATTTCACAGGCTAGATTTTCATGGGGCTATGAATTATGGTCTATCTATGGTTTAAACCTCTTTCTTCAAAAAGAAACACGTGCAAACCAACGGTTTGTTTGAAAAGAGCAGTAATTCTGAAATAAAATGGCCGGAAGTTCCCATGTAGGTAAACTGTTTGCTTAAAGGAAGCTAGTAAGGACTACTGTATGGCGCAAATTACTGTTGGAAAGAGAGAGTCGAAAGAGTGAAATAGTGACAGGGGTTAGTGTGGTTCGACAGCTGAGCCACCCAGTTATGCTGTGCCCGCCGCAGCTTGCCCGCACAGTCGCGTGGGCGGCATGAACACCCAGTTATGCTGTGCCCGCCACAGCTTGCCCGCACAGTCGCGTGGGCGGCATGAACACCCAGTTATGCTGTGCCCGCCGCAGCTTGCCCGCACAGTCGCGTGGGCGGCATGAACACCCAGTTATGCTGTGCCCGCCACAGCTTGCCCGCACAGTCGCGTGGGCGGCATGAACACCACAGTTTACGCAAACGATGCGCAGGATTGGATGCGCACACTTGGCAGCAGTGAGGACATAGTTTATATCGCACGCAGGAAGTCTCACCATTCAAACCACACGCAGAAGACTAAATTTGGTGTGTTGACGGCTTTTGTTCTTTCAGGGGCTGCCACGCAGCCAAGGCGGCGCACGTCGAGCAGAGCTGAAGTTTAATTTCGCATCCTCCACTCGCTAGTTTTGTTTTCTGGACCACATGTTTCGATACTTCAGTTGAGAAGCACTCACTTCTATTGGCATTTTGAAGATTCCTTTGAAATTACTTGCCTTCAGTAACATTGCAATGGGATTACAGCATAGCTAAAACAGCTCTCTTAATCTAAGCCTTGACAGCGTTTCCATCCATAAATGGATTTGAATTCCACGCAGTGACATTAAAACATACAACCTTTAATATGTGCGTATACCAAGTGTTATTAAATGTGCTTAATGGCGAATTTGCGGAATACGTTTTAGTGAGAAGCCTTTGTTTTGTTTTTTAAACCGCGACTTTATGGCTCAGACATCAAGATTAATCATAGCCCCCTCAACCCCATTTTAGGGGACCAAAAGTAATTGGACAAACTAACAAACTTAAATGAAGTCATCATACTTAATATTTGGTTGCATATTATTTCCGTGCCATGACTTTCTGATAGCTGTGACCCAACAACATCAAAAGACTCTTGACATCTTATTTTCAGGTACTCTTACAAGCGATACTATAGCACTAGCCTCTCTATATTTGAATGGATCTCTGTGGGATTTGATTAAGCTGTAAATTAAACAGGTATAGTATGGAACCCATGGTTGGCTAAATGTCTGTAAGTCATCAAGGCTCTGAGGTATAAAACACGCCTTAAACCATCACTCTGCTGCCAGATATGCAGTATGATATGGATCACTTTAAAGGTTGTTTCTCCTGACATATTTTTACATGGAGTTCAATAAGAAAAAGAGTCCAAATACTTACGGACGGCATTGTATTTGCAGCTTTGAAAGTAATTTCAGTAGTTCTATATAAATATTTCTAACCTCAACCCTACTTTTTTTCTGCATCAATTGTACTTTGTATGCATGTGTGCCATCTAGGGGAAAGAAGAGTGTAGTACACACGAGTCATATCACAGCCGGAAGAGAGCTGACGGGTGCGTCCCAATCAGTCGAAAAATGCAACCTTTCCTCCTCCACTACCACTCCTCTACACCGTGCCCCGGAAACTGATCTTTGTGTTTTAATCTAATGTCACTGATTACATCTTAATTACGTATTAATGGTTACATATTAATTAAGGTCTCGACGCAAACCGCAATGTCAGGTACATTGTATACTGTACATGCAAATACTTGTACTCGAAACGTTCACAGTTTTGCATACTTCCGGGTAAGAGAGGAGTGGTAGTGGGGAGTGAAGAATATTGGTACACAGCTGTAGTCTGTTCATTTTGAGGTTTTATCCCTCATGGTGGTTTTTCAGAAATGTCGAAACCACCCTGTTCAATATCCTGTTATTTACCTGAACAACGTGCAAAGCCTGTGTCAAACCTCATTCCAGCTGCTTAACAAGATGACTGACAATCTACAGCCTAAGAAAGATTAAGGCGAGACAGCCTAGGTGAAAACGCCATTTCTTTTTTTTTTTGTCAATTTTGAGATTTTTAAATATTTTGCTTCCTAAACATGTCAATACATGCTGTGTTACAATGTTGAACATGTAATGAACAGTACACACACTACATAGCCTAGAGTTCTAATTTGGCAAGTCTTTGTGTGTGTGTGTGAGAGAGAGACAGTGATTCTGTTCAGTCAATACATGCTGTGTTTCAGTGCAGTTATCAGTTGTGTGTTTAGATTATTGTTACTACACTGTGTATGTAGCCTGTGTGTGGTTCTGTTCAGTTCTGAGTTCAGTTCAGTTATCAGTTATGTGTTTGAGATGTCTATTACTAATGGTTTGATTAGGTATTGTGTTTGTAAATAGCGGTTTCAAATAAAAATGTATGGCATTTTACAATACAGAACGTTTTCAGGCGTTTTCCCAAAAATGAGTTTTTATGCGTTTTTCTTACACGCCAAGAGATGAAATATCCATTTCCCTAGCACCTACACACACCATACTTTCCACATTTCTTCCTATCTATACCCTGCTTCTTTGTTCAGAGGGGTTTGTTGATATATCATTCATAGCCTGATTTATAGTACATTTTATACCAAAAAACCTGGCGAAAATTTATTTTTTATGACTGTAGACAGTATTTCCTGATGTATGGGATGATAAAAAGACATAGCCACAATCCCTTCTGAACAAAGTTCATTGTGTTATGTGTCAACATAATGAAACAAAAATTTTGAATCTGGGCATCATCCATGTTCTGATTCTGTTCCTGGCGATATATGCAAATTAGCGCATATTTAATTAGGTAACGCCTATTTTGCATATATAAACATTAAATCTCAGAAAACTTGCATGTACATAACAAACTGGGAAAGTTTCATAGTGATATCTATTAAAATAATTTTTTTGCCTATTCACCTAGGCTGTCTCTCCTTAATAAAATTAAATATGTGAAGCATTTATCTGAAGAACATGCAGCCAGCTAGCACATCTTTTCACTGCAGTTCACCAGGTGAGCCAATCACATCTAATGCACCAGGTGAGCCAATCACATCTAATGCACCAGGTGAGCCAATCACATCTAACGCACCATGTGCAGGCACACAACCAGCAAGAGGATTGGCTGTTGTGAAATGATAATGATAAAAATATAACATTTTATTTCTTTATAAAACATTTATTTAATCTGATTCTTTGGAATGTAGTAGTCATGGATCAGACTCGTAGACAAGAACAGATACAGGGAAATGAGGCTGACCAGTATGTCAGTAATACAAACATTTTTAAAGATTTTAAGGCCTTGCTGTTTTAAAAAAAATGTTTCCTACAACAGCAAATTACAGAAGCATTATTGAAAATAAAACCTTTTTTTTTTTTTTGTAAAAACAAATTTGGACAAAAAATTTATGACAATACAAAATGATGTGATAACATACCAGTTAGCTAAATGGCAACATTACGATAGGAAATTTGTATACCTTTTCAATAATGAAAACATTGTACATTTCAGAATTATATCAAGGAATCTGAAACAATATAAAAAGAAAGATCCGTTAACACTGTCTCTTTTTTTTCATTTTTTTTTCTTCAAATTAATATTATAAACACAAATTAATTTTTTTAAATATATCCTTCAGTGCAACATTGTTTTTTTATTTCACACTACAGTGTCCTTTCCCCCAAAATGAACAGGCTAAAAACATTCAGGTTCTTCTTCTTCAATGTATGTCATTGATTATATACCATTACATACCACTAGTGGGAGTATCATTAGGAATGAGCGGAACATGACTTCCTGGTATCTAATGATGTCATGTACGACTGCAAATGTAACAGGTGTTGCTCTGAATGACTCAGACTTTATCGTGGGTTCTTTTGTGTGGCCCTTGTTAGAGTCACTCACACAGGTTTGATTTCACAATGTTTTTACACTTACAAAACCCACAAACCCTCCTCTGACCCATTTCCATTACATTAGTGATTGGGAATCGGGTTAAAGGTGAAGGAACCGGACAGCCAATCACACGGTGGGAGGAAACGTGTGTGAAACGCCCCTTTAATTCTGAAAGTACATTGTGACAGCGGCAGTCCTTCAGGGTCAGATTCAGCTCTTTTTCACACTTGCAGGAGAAACAAACTGAAGTGACATTCTGTTCTCCCCGGACCAGCCTGCCCTTGTGCACGGCGTTCCCGGGATGACTCGACCTTCCCGCAGACTCCTGCATCGGCACATTGGGAGGTACAGGAAGTGGGGAAGTCCAAGGCTCTGTTTGGGCTCAGCCCCAGACTGCAGAAAGAGCAGACAGCGTCCGGCGTTAACTGCACCGTGAACACGGATACGACCACACTCTGATTCTTCTCCCCTTTCACTAACTCCATGAAGCCAGGCCAGGGTTCTGAGACGGGTCGAACCCCCAGCTGATACCGGACAGGACAGGGACAGCAGTCACTGGACACCGGTCACTCAGAGAGGCCTAGTCTGTGCGTCCGTCACAGGAATCCTGGAGTCCAGAAACCCAAAATGGCCTGATCCACATGTTTCACAGTCCAGGACAAGGGTCTCACCACAGCGGAACACATTTCACACCTCGATTGGTTCAAACACACTGGTGATTGACGGCTCATTATGTAGCATGTAGGATCCTGGAGGGCCAGTTCTTGTGGTTTCCTTTCCATGAGCAGCTAATTTAGGTCTGAGGGAAACAAGGTGTGCAAATTTTTCTAGCCAATCAGTGAGTTAAATGAAGCACTTAAGTGCCTAAACAGTAAAAATCAGCAGAACTTGTGGCCTTACGAATCAGGAGTTTGAGGTGCCTGGTCCACAGATATAAATACAGACACAGTGACACAGAAACATGTAACTACAGCTTCTGATTCAGTACAACCAGTGAATGTGGATGAGGACAGACAGACAGACAGACAGACACACACGCACACGCACACGCACACGCACACGCACACACAGCAATGCAACCAAAACTGTGGAATGTAAGTAAAACATAAGGGTGTTTTCACATCATCATTCTCATATCTGCAGTCCCCAGTCAGGGTATTCCTGAAGGGCAGTCACTTGAACGTCCAGTAATTTGTCAATTTGGGAGATACGCGGACAGGGCGGGGGCAGGGCGGGGGCAGGGCGGGGACAGGGCGGGGGCAGGGCGGGGACAGGGCGGGGGCAGGGCGGGGGCTTCAAATATTCTTCGGCTCTCATGGAAACCGCCGTAACATGCGGCAACCGCACCATAAAAAAGGACACTGCAGGAGCCTTCTTTAATTTAAAAAAGGGATTTCAAATATATTAAAACTTATGTACATTATGTCTGTCTCTGACTCCAAGGGACGAGAGACCCGATACCACATCTCTCCTTTTGTTTTAAGGGAAGTAAAAACAAAATACAGGGGGGAAAAAAGAAACGGTAAAGCCAACACAGTAAAGGCACAGTCAGAACCATACTCAGCGCCCCCTTCTGGCCACATCCACACACTGCGCATGCAAACGCCATGCATGTCCAACAGAGGGAGCCAAACTACATATTTGTCAGTATGGTTCATATGGGGTTCATACGGGGTTCATGTGGGGAATGGTTGGGGGGTGGGTTTACACTTTCTTTTTCAGCAAAATAATATCTTTAAAACATTTTTAAAAATAAAATCTTTTCCTTCCAGACGAAAAATAAAAATAAAAAGATAAATACTTTAAACATTTTCTTGATTGGTCTCAACACCAGCATCTGATTATTGACACGAAAAACAAACAAAAAAAAAGAAAGAGAAAAAATTAAAATAAAATTAAAATAGTCATCTTACTGTACACTTTTTTTTTCAATTCTATACACAGTGTCCCCCTCTATTGGTAGGTTTCTGTTACTGCAGCTCCTGAAAAAAGCATGGCTCAGTCACTACCTCCCGTCATTTTGTGATCATCTGCTGGCGGTGCCGTTCGCAGCTCGCTCCATCCCTCCCTCCTTCTCTCTCTCTCTCTCTCTCTCTCTCTCTCTCCTCATCTCACGCTTCTGAATAGGACTTCTGTGAGTTCAGCTTGCTTTTCTTCAGTTTGACGCCGTCCACCAGCTCAAAGTTATAGTTCTCCAGCGCTGACAGGTTCCTGTCCGCCATGCCGTTGTGGGAGCAGGCACAGTACAGGACAACCCCACAGATGGCCCCCAGGAACACGCCCAGGGCACTCATGGCGATGATGGTGATGAGTATGGGGTCCAAGGTCTTCAGCATGTTTCCGGTGCTGCTCATTTCACTGTTCTCCACTGCTCCCGAGTAGTCCGCTGCTGTCGCCACAAACACACACAAACAAAATTTACCATTTAAAATCGGGCAATGTGAGTGATGCTTTTAGCCAGAGCGACTTACAAAAGTGAATTTAACAGGGTAATCAAACTCCACTAGAGACAAGAAAAGTGACAATCAAATAAGAGCGGCTGTCTAGGACAGTGGTCCCCAACCGTGTTCCGTGCTGTGGGTTTCACTCCAACCCTAACAAAGCACACCTCATTCATCAGCTAGAGATCTACTGTCCTGTAGGTTTCACTCCAACCCTAACAAAGCACACCTCATACATCAGCTAGAGATCTACAGTCCTGTAGGTTTCACTCCAACCCTAACAAAGCACACCTCATTCAACAGCTAGAGATCTACCGTCCTGTAGGTTTCACTCCAACCCTAACAAAGCCCACCTCATTCAACAGCTAGAGATCTTCCTCCTTGTAGGTTTCACTCCAACCCTAACAAAGCACACCTCATTCAACAGCTAGAGATCTACCGTCCTGTAGGTTTCCACTCCAACCCTAACAAAGCACACCTCATTCATCAGCTAGAGATCTACAGTCCTGTAGGTTTCACTCCAACCCTAACAAAGCACACCTCATTCAACAGCTAGAGATCTACCCTCCTGTAGGTTTCCACTCCAACCCTAACAAAGCCCACCTCATTCAACAGCTAGAGATCTACCGTCCTGTAGGTTTCACTCCAACCCTAACAAAGCCCACCTCATTCAACAGCTAGAGATCTACCGTCCTGTAGGTTTCACTCCAACCCTAACAAAGCACACCTCATTCAACAGCTAGAGATCTACTGTCCTGTAGGTTTCCACTCCAACCCTAACAAAGCACACCTCATTCAACAGCTAGAGATCTACCCTCCTGTAGGTTTCCACTCCAACCCTAACAAAGCCCACCTCATTCAACAGCTAGAGATCTACCGTCCTGTAGGTTTCACTCCAACCCTAACAAAGCCCACCTCATTCAACAGCTAGAGATCTTCCTCCTTGTAGGTTTCACTCCAACCCTAACAAAGCACACCTCATTCAACAGCTAGAGATCTACCCTCCTGTAGGTTTCCACTCCAACCCTAACAAAGCACACCTCATTCAACAGCTAGAGATCTACCGTCCTGTAGGTTTCCACTCCAACCCTAACAAAGCACACCTCATTCATCAGCTAGAGATCTACAGTCCTGTAGGTTTCACTCCAACCCTAACAAAGCACACCTCATTCAACAGCTAGAGATCTACCCTCCTGTAGGTTTCCACTCCAACCCTAACAAAGCCCACCTCATTCAACAGCTAGAGATCTACCGTCCTGTAGGTTTCACTCCAACCCTAACAAAGCACACCTCATTCAACAGCTAGAGATCTACCGTCCTGTAGGTTTCACTCCAACCCTAACAAAGCACACCTCATTCAACAGCTAGAGATCTACCGTCCTGTAGGTTTCACTCCAACCCTAACAAAGCACACCTCATTCAACAGCTAGAGATCTACCGTCCTGTAGGTTTCCACTCCAACCCTAACAAAGCACACCTCATTCAACAGCTAGAGATCTACCGTCCTGTAGGTTTCCACTCCAACCCTAACAAAGCACACCTCATTCAGCAGCTAGAGATCTACCGTCCTGTAGGTTTCACTCCAACCCTAACAAAGCACACCTCATTCAACAGCTAGAGATCTACCGTCCTGTAGGTTTCCACTCCAGCCCTAACAAAGCACGCCTCATTCATCAGCTAGAGATCTACAGTCCTGTAGGTTTCACTCCAACCCTAACAAAGCACACCTCATTCAACAGCTAGAGATCTACAGTCCTGTAGGTTTCACTCCAACCCTAACAAAGCACGCCTCATTCATCAGCTAGAGATCTACAGTCCTGTAGGTTTCACTCCAACCCTAACAAAGCACACCTCATTCAACAGCTAGAGATCTACCGTCCTGTAGGTTTCCACTCCAACCCTAACAAAGCACACCTCATTCAGCAGCTAGAGATCTACCGTCCTGTAGGTTTCACTCCAACCCTAACAAAGCACACCTCATTCAACAGCTAGAGATCTACCGTCCTGTAGGTTTCCACTCCAACCCTAACAAAGCACGCCTCATTCATCAGCTAGAGATCTACAGTCCTGTAGGTTTCACTCCAACCCTAACAAAGCACGCCTCATTCAGCAGCTAGAGATCTACCGTCCTGTAGGTTTCACTCCAACCCTAACAAAGCACACCTCATTCAACAGCTAGAGATCTACAGTCCTGTAGGTTTCACTCCAACCCTAACAAAGCACACCTCATTCAACAGCTAGAGATCTACAGTCCTGTAGGTTTCACTCCAACCCTAACAAAGCACACCTCATTCAACAGCTAGAGATCTACAGTCCTGTAGGTTTCACTCCAACCCTAACAAAGCACACCTCATTCAACAGCTAGAGATCTACAGTCCTGTAGGTTTCCACTCCAACCCTAACAAAGCACACCTCATTCAACAGCTAGAGATCTACCGTCCTGTAGGTTTCCACTCCAACCCTAACAAAGCACACCTCATTCAGCAGCTAGAGATCTACCGTCCTGTAGGTTTCACTCCAACCCTAACAAAGCACACCTCATTCAACAGCTAGAGATCTACCGTCCTGTAGGTTTCCACTCCAACCCTAACAAAGCACGCCTCATTCATCAGCTAGAGATCTACAGTCCTGTAGGTTTCACTCCAACCCTAACAAAGCACGCCTCATTCATCAGCTAGAGATCTACCGTCCTGTAGGTTTCACTCCAATCCTAACAAAGCACACCTCATTCAGCAGCTAGAGATTTACCGTCCTGTAGGTTTCACTCCAACCCTAACAAAGCACACCTCATTCAACAGCTAGAGATCTACCGTCCTGTAGGTTTCCACTCCAACCCTAACAAAGCACACCTCATTCAACAGCTAGAGATCTACAGTCCTGTAGGTTTCACTCCAACCCTAACAAAGCACGCCTCATTCATCAGCTAGAGATCTACCGTCCTGTAGGTTTCCACTCCAACCCTAACAAAGCACACCTCATTCAACAGCTAGAGATCTACCCTCCTGTAGGTTTCCACTCCAACCCTAACAAAGCCCACCTCATTCATCAGCTAGAGATCTACAGTCCTGTAGGTTTCACTCCAACCCTAACAAAGCACACCTCATTCAACAGCTAGAGATCTACCCTCCTGTAGGTTTCCACTCCAACCCTAACAAAGCCCACCTCATTCAACAGCTAGAGATCTACCGTCCTGTAGGTTTCACTCCAACCCTAACAAAGCACACCTCATTCAACAGCTAGAGATCTACCGTCCTGTAGGTTTCACTCCAACCCTAACAAAGCACACCTCATTCAACGGCTAGAGATCTACCGTCCTGTAGGTTTCCACTCCAACCCTAACAAAGCACACCTCATTCAACAGCTAGAGATCTCATTAAGCTGCTCATTAGTAGAATCAGGTGTGCCAAATTCAGGTTGAAATTAAAACCTACAGGACGATAGATCTCCAGGAACAGGGTTGGGGACCACAATACCAGATGCATGAATCAAGACTTCTCACGTAAAGAGATCCGTTTGCTTGTGAAAAATTCAGGCTTAAAAAAAGTACATTTTTAATCTTTTCTTTGTTAATTAAAAAAACAAATGAAAAATTACATTTCAACATTTTTCAGCTTCATTTTGTTTTGGGACGAATGCAACATTTAGACACGCTAGAGACACAGTGATTTACATACAGATCTTGTTATCTTCTGGTTCAGGCAGAGTTTCTTCTGTTGGAACATCTGGGTCTGACGGGAGCCAATCACAGAGCAGAAACAAGTGACAAGAAAACCGGGTTAGAATAGAAAAACTTTTATTTTCCCGTTAAGGAACTTCAGTTGTAGCCCCAGCAACAACAAAAAAGACAGACGGTGGGGCAGACCCACAACACACAAACAAACATATCAAATAAAGGCATTCAATAGAATCATTGCATTGATCAAACTAATTAAGTGAATTAAAGTAAATTTAAGTAATACAGCCATGATTAAAAATAGCCCCCGCTGTCCCGAGATGTCCAGTGTCATTAAGCAGTCCAACACACAAACTCCGCCTCCACGACTCTCCTCCATACATGCAGCGTCGTGTTCTCTGTACACCGTCAAAATGAGCACCGAACTGCGTCAGCCTTCCCAATCCCCGCCTCACTCCTCCCCGGCATTATCCTCTCCTTCTCTTCCGTGGTGGCCTTTGAAGATTGCCTGCAATCCTCGATCAGTCCCGACATCTTAAACTCCGGTGAAGAGCGATGGTAAACTTTTTTGCGTCAGATCCAACGGACATTCCCGAGCATATGTTGCGAATGCGTGTCCATGGTGACGACCACAAACAAAATTATATCGACGAGACAATTCGTCAATATTATCAAAACGAGCAGCAGGAGTGCCCTGAAAAATCTCCAGCCCGCTTCCCCGTACCACTACAGACACACAGCGCATGAAAAAAACAAAAAACAAAAGCCCGACACAACAAAACACATTCAAATGAACAAACACGAACACAAGACACAGCTGGACTACATGTTGCCATTACAGCACCACGTGAGGTAGCACTAGTAGCATAATTAATATGACGTGTATGGTGCTCATATGATATATGACTATGGTGTCTATGGTGATCTATATGGTAAATATATATATGGTGTCTATGGTGATCTATATGGTAAATATATATATGGTGTCTATGGTGATCCATAATATATATATGGTGTCTATGGTGATCTATATGGTTAATATATATATGGTGTCTATGGTGATCTATATGGTTAATATATATATGGTGTCTATGGTGATCTATATGGTAAATATATATATGGTGCTCCTCTCTTGGCTGTGAAATCAGGATTGGTTCGGGGGTCTTCAGTTACCCTTGCAATCGGTGATGTTGAAGCCGTCCAGAATCCTGATGTCATCCACGGCGATATCCCCCAAACTCTTCGACTCCATCACCCCCTCTATCACCACCTGGGGGGCCAGTAGGGCAGTTACGCACACCGCCAGCCGCCATCTCCACCATTCACAAAGCAGGTTCTTTTACAGAAAACGTCTCCTGTGCGCTAGCCTGCATGTTAACTAAGGCTTCCAGCATGTCTGCATGGCAGCATGTTAGCTACGGTTAATGCACGTCCCTTACAGGGGGTGGACAAAATATCGGAAACACCTACAAAAACGGAATATCGAGTAACTAATAACGAGTAGGCCCACCTTTTGCCTTCAAAACAGTTATCATGTTGGATTATGTGGACATCATGAGGGAACAGTGTTTGCACCACAGGGTGCACCTGGTCTTATAAAATGGCTTCATATTGTTTGCCTGTTACATGTCCATAGAGAGCAATCATTGGACCCAATGAGTCCCATGAAATGGCTGCCCATACCATTACAGAACCACCACCATACCTAGTTGGCATTACAAAACCTGGTAAGTGTGATTTGCAGTACCTGGTAAGGTGTGGTAGAATATGGCACCAGCACGCGGCCCTCTCTCCAGCGGTTGCCCTGGTGACCACTGACGGTCCACAGCAGGGCATCGGAGCGCCCATCCTCCAGCTGCTTCCTCTGTTTGACCCGCAGAAGCCCCACGTGAGAGCCGAACATGTGATACCAGAAGGAGATGCAGAGGTCCGAGCCCGGCCCGCTGACCACGGGGCTTACCACCCTGGCTGTCTCTCTCTCCTCTCCCTCCCGCAACGCTGGCATGTAGATGTAGTTCCCTGATCCGCCTGCAGGGGGCGATTAGAGTCAGACTTAGCTTTTATTCATCAGATGAATTTCCACAATAATGCTTAAAGAACTGAGCGTGTTACTGAGTGGCTGCAGGTTCCATTCCCAGGAGGGGCATTGCCGTTGTGCGCTTTAGCAAAGTACTTAACCAAAATTGCTTCAGTAAATATCCAGCTGTATGCATGGAGTGTTTTTGCGGAAAAATCTCCATTCTCAGTCTGTCTGTTTGTAATCTGCATCAGCTGCTCTGGATAAGAGAGTGCTAAATACCTGTGAAACGTGCTCTGCTGTGGAAAAAAATACATTCTGATTGGTTCAAGCAGTGATTGGCATCTCATTACGTAGCTCAATCCACGACGGCTGACTCAGAGGCAGTGAGTAGTGGCAATGAGTGTGTTTTTGTGCGGTTCATTAAATTAAAAACTAGCTCAAGAGCTCTGTGTGTTGCAGGTCTCTTTATTCTTTAGTTAAGTTTTTTGGAAGTTTTGGAAGCATTTTGTACACTATTTTCCTGGCTGTAGAACACAACGCTTTTCCATTTTACCACAGCTGGGCTGAAGAGCATCTGGAACTATTTCAGTCTCCCATTGCCGTGTGAAGGGTTAGGAGCCTGAGTCAACCTGGTCCCTATGCCTCACTGTCATCTGAGTGGCTATACCCTTTCAATTCCTCCTCCTCTCGCTCACTTGATTAGTCACACCCTCATAGCCCCTCCTCCCTCTCACCTGATTGGTCATACCATTTTAATTCCTCCCCCCTCTATCACCTGATTGGTCACACCATATTGGCCCCTCCCCCTCCAACCTGATTGGCCACGCCCTGCCCGTCCCTCCTCCTCCTTACCCGAGTGGTCCATGCTGGGTCGGGTGTTGACTGTGGGTGTTCCGCTGGACTGGACGTGCCACACAGCGTTGACATCTCGCTCCGAGGTCCAGGCACACAGCGAGGGTTTGTTTGCCCAGCCGAAGTCACACGCAAACCAGAGGTAATCTGCGATTGGAGAGCTTCAGCTTAGTCACATTACTCTACATTACTGATCACTCCCAGCAGGGGGATGTCGGGTGCAGTACCTCTCCCAGCCAGATGATGGCAGGGTATGCACATAGCTACAGTAAATTACAGAAAACAAAAAGCAGAGACTTCTCTGGGCAAGCAACAGATAATAAGCTGGTGAGAGAAACATGTAGACAGACTGGGGTAGTGAAGGTCACGGTGTTTTGTGGAATGTATGGCTGTGAGTCCCATTAAAGTGGCCCATTCCTGTTAAACACGCACACGGTTCGTTGAATAGCACGTTGTTTTGGCTAATACCAGGAGTGACGAATCCTGTAATACTGCAAGTCATTTTTTTATGAGCGTGCCAGAGCCATAAATCTGAAGGTCACAGAAAGTTATGGTATGGCTTTCTCCAGCAGTGGAGGAGGAGGAGAGGGGGGGGGCTGGGGGGGACTTTAGGAGAAAACATGCTGTAGCCGAACATGTACTTTTGGCTAAAGCATGTTTTGAACCCACACAAACACACACTGAGCTTCCTGGAACTAACAGAAAACAGAGTGTTAACATCATTATTTAATGTTTTATAGCACGTCTGTGCAATGGCAGTGGTGACCACCAGTCCCTGCTATGGAGTGGGGGGGCGTTCTCACCTGGGACGATTTCCACCTCCAGAGTGGTGGGGTCGCCCATGGTCGTGACTCCTGTTGGGACATAGAGGGGCGACAGTCAGGAAAGAGAGGAACTCACCCAAAGACCGCACTCACGTCAGGGGAATGTCCCGCAGCGTCAATGACAGACCCACAAACACAGACATCCCCCACCCCCCCGATAACGCACTGTCCGGGACACCGGGGGCAGGGGGAGGAGGAGGGGTATGGGGCAGGTTGGGACAGGACAGAGGAGAGGGGTATGGGGCAGGTTGGGACAGGACAGAGGAGAGGGGTATGGGGCAGGTTGGGACAGGACAGAGGAGAGGGGTATGGGGCAGGTTGGGACAGGACAGAGGAGAGGGGTACGGGGCAGGTTGGGGCAGGACAGAGGAGAGGGGTATGGGGCAGGTTGGGACAGGACAGAGGAGAGGGGTATGGGGCAGGTTGGGACAGGACAGAGGAGAGGGGTATGGGGCAGGTTGGGACAGGACAGAGGAGAGGGGTATGAGGCTGATCGGGGTTTTCGGATGGCGGGACGGGTATCAGACCTGTCATGTCATCTTGGTCTTCGGCACAGTCTGCCTGGTCAGGGTCACACTCGTCTGGGAGGGCGGTGACATCGTCAGGGGGTGTGGTCTCAGTGGGCGTGACGGTAAAGGGCGTGGTCAGAGGATCTGTAGGAGGGAATGAGAAAGAGAGAGAGAGAGAGAGAAAGAATGCTTTTTTTCCAGCACTGCCAAGCCCAGGGACCTCAATCTATACTATCTGCATGTTTTTAATAGTTTCCCTTTCCACCAGCAGCCAGTTTAAGGTCCTGGAAACACTACAGTTTAGATTCTTCAGGCTGCACGCACAGAATTGCTTTCTCACTTAGACTCAAACAGGAACATGTCGGTCCCCATCTTTCAGAACACCAGAAATCTGTAAAGCATTTAAAACTTGGATAAACTTTTCTATCCAGGGACCCCCACCCAGGGTTATAGGTATTTAGGGGACCCCATAATAAGTTAAAAGGGTTATATTTTTAAAATCTAAATATATTAATTTTATATCAAGTCTGGACAGGTAGCTCGATGGGTAGGTCCCTCTGCTGCCCCCTGGTGGCCAGGACTCACCCTGCAGCTCACAGCCCAGCAGCTCCAGACGAAGGCCCAGCCCAGAGGGCGATGCCCTTTCGGGGTACACCCTCAGGAGGCGTGTCAGCAGGGGCGCGAATGTCCGCATCTCTGGGGTGTCGTAGTTCTGGTTCCCCTCAAAACTCTGTGGGAGAAGGGTGAGGGGGGGGGTGACGTGAGTGGGAGGAGCTAATCTACAACACACAGGAAGTGCTGTTACCTACCTAAACCTAACCCTAACACTCCTCGTGCAATGATTCATGTCGTAGGGGGGGTGATGGTGGTGAGGGGGGGGGGGGGGCCTGAGTAGAGTAGGGTGTAGATTGGTGGTGGGGTAATGTAGTGCAGTAATTTAAACTCTGTAATTGGTTAAATGCTGTATCAGCAGCCATAAGAACAGAATTCTGTGACTGGACCTTAAACAGCATTTCAGTTTATAAATCAGTTTTTTATATTTTTCTAACCTTGAAAGGAGCCAGAGCACAGAGCGATGTCTTTAGAGTAGTGAGCTCCAAACCAGGGGGCCGGGGACCCCACTAGTATGTGTACCTGAGCGCCCCCTACTGACAGTAACGTGTGCAGTATTGCTGTACTCTGAGATAGGGGAGTGAGGCTTCAAAGCCCCAAAAATGGGAGGAGCCATCATGTGCTCACTGATGTGGGCCAATCCCAGGGTTCTGCCATGGCTACCAAACTGTTACTTCATATGTTCAACCGAGTCAGTGACCGCTGAGCGGCTTGTAATCGATAAGCGGCTCGTCATCGCTGAGCGGCTCGTAATTGATGAGCGGCACATAATCGCTGAGCGGCTCGTAATCATGAGCGGCTCGTAATCATGAGCGGCGCGTAATCGATGAGCGGCACGTAATCATGAGCGGCGTGTAATCGCTGAGCGGCGCGTAATCGCTGAGCGGCTCGTAATCGCTGAGCGGCGCGTAATCGCTGAGCGGCTCGTAATCGCTGAGCGGCGCGTAATCGCTGAGCGGCTCGTAATCGCTGAGCGGCGCGTAATCGCTGAGCGGCGCGTAATCGCTGAGCGGCTCGTAATCGATAAGCGGCTCGTCATCGCTGAGCGGCTCGTAATCGCTGAGCGGCGCGTAATCGCTGAGCGGCGCGTAATCGCTGAGCGGCTCGTAATCGCTGAGCGGCGCGTAATCGCTGAGCGGCTCATAATCGATGAGCGGCTCGTAACGAATGAGTGAATGTATAGCGCTGTTATCGGGATTCACCCGAACACTCAAATGCTTCCCTCCTCTATTCAATCACTTAACGCCGTTGAGACACGTAATTAAAGCAGTCCGATATCTCAAAACAAGAGGCTCAAGTGGCTCTGAGTGATTCTTAGGGTTCTCACCCCACACCTGAGTGAAACAGGCCGGGATTTTAATTACAGGTGAACTCCAGGACTAATTATACACCACCACTATGCAGCAAGAGGACTACCAAACAGACTATTCAATTCAGTCAGTTCAGTGAGGAAATTAATTGAAATTAAAATCACATTTAAAAAGAATCATTACGGTCTATTGTTCAATTCATTAACTGAATTTTAAGTTAATTTCCTGACATAACTGAATTGAAACTGAACTGACCCACTCCATGGTAAATAATGAACACAATCCTTCAGTTAAAAATGCTAAAGACACTTTAGGCGCAGCTTGCGTCTGGTTGCGCTGATTTTATTGTGACTGTTAGAGTGTTTTTCCTCAGTTAAATTGCTGAACTTTCTTTGGGCTGTACACATTTAGGCAATACCAGGTCTCAGGCGGGAAAATGTGTTGGGCGTTACACCAACAGCCATCTCCACTCAGTGATAAAACATCAGTAATCTCTTTTTAATGGGCATGTTTCAGAGAGAGCCGTCATTGGGCTGGAGAGTTATAGCTATGTTCAGTGCACACAAGTAAGAAAGCCAAGCGATCAATCACTCTCTCCTTCTCTCTTTCACACTCTCTCTTTCTCTCGTTTTCCAGTCCTGGAGGGCTGCAGGTTTTTGGTGTTTCCTTTCAATCAGTAGCCAAATTAAGCCTTGATGTTTGTACTTGACTTAATTTAAGCCCTTTAAGAGCTGACACACACACACACACACACACACACACACAGCGCTCCTCACCCTGGGCTTGGTGCCGCTGTGGTCCAGGACGTGGGTCCAGTTGAGGCCGTTGTTGCTGTATCCCAGCCGGAACCTCTTCATAAAGAGCTTGTTTTCACGCTGCTTCCCTCCCTGGATGATAAGGCCGCTCACTAGCTTCTCCCCTCCCAGGTCCACCTGCAGCCACTCGTCCCTGACCGGAGCCGTCCAGCCCGAACGGCTGGTCAGGAGCCGCGCGTTCTCCGGGAGCCAGCTACGCTCCGTCTGCGTGGAGACCGTGATCCCGGAGTCCGGGATCAGGCCCGAAACCATTCCCAACATTCCCGAGCAATGGTAATCTGCACAGCACGGGTCAGGGGAGAGAGAGAGTGAGAGTGAGAGTGAGAGAGAGAGAGAGAGAGAGAGAGGGAGAGAGAGATGGAGCGAGAGAAAGAGAGGGGGGGTGGAGAGAGAGAGGGAGAGAGGAAGGGAGAGAGAGGGAGAGAGAGAAAGACGGAGAGAGAGAAAGAGAAGGGGGGTGGAGAGAGGGGGGGAGAGAGAGGGAGAGAGGAGGGGAGTGAGTGAGTGAGAGAAAGGTGTCAGAATCACACAATTGCTCAGTCAGGATCCTCCACTGACTGTTTCTGCTGGGTTCATACCCACGTTTCCAACAGAAAAAACAGAATGGAAAACAGATGCAAAAATATATATATGAAGAAAAAATGTTAAAAACATATTACACAATAAAATCACTTTAAATTTAAATGGGACTGAGGAAAAAGTAGATGGAGACAGATTTTTCTTCCAATCCATCACAATGTGTTTAAAAAGGATGATAAAGGGACAATAAACAGTAAATCAATCAAAACAGTAAAAAAATAAATAAATAAAAATAAATTGTGACACCACAATAAAACCATCAAAACAAAGACCTCCAGTAAAACAATAAAACTTATGAGGTCCGTTTAAAAACGCTCCTTGTCGCCCCCGTCATTATTCAGAACAGACCGCCTCATTTATACACCAAAATTTTATAAAACTTTCGAAACACAAGCTCTATACAGATACGCTCTGAAACCATCCCCCTAAAAATCAACACGGGATCCGTCGCCTGCTCCACTTGGATCCTGTTCCTTCTCGTGATCTGAAACTTAGCAAGCTTAGCCTGCCCAAACAAAAAGCTCATCAACAGGAGTCTATGATTGTGTTTTGCACTGTTCCAGAATAAAAACCCCCATATCAAACCCCACCTCCAGCCCAGGGGCGTTTCTAGACTGCTTTGATTGGGGGGGTCATGAAGAGATGTTGGTGGGGCACAAGGGGGGGACGAAGTAGCGGGGGGTCTGGGGGTCCTCCTCCAGAAAAATATAAGCCTTTTAAAACGAATTTCCTGCATTTCTACACAACCTCACACAGGACATTTTCTAAAATAAAATGTTTAATTTATGAACATTTTGAAGATTATTATTTTTTTTTCCAAAGCCCTAGATGAGATTTGAGATGCTTTCATATAAAGCTAAAGTATAGGCTAATCAGTATATTAGTGGATAAGATCATTTTATTACATTTTAAACCCACCTCCACCCCCCTCATCTTATAGGAGCACAACTTTATTTATGCCCAATAATACAAAATCATTATCTAATCTTATACGGAAACAAGTATATTAAAGATGAGCTATATTCCTTCATAATTTCAGTCTCTTTGTGCTATTTTCTATTTACATGTGAAACTACGTTACTGTAACTGGCTCATCATTTTCATTTATATTTTAGCCATAACCCCCGCCCCCCTCCCCCTTCCTTTATGGAGGACAACTTTATCAACGCGCAATTAAATCAAATGATGATAGAATCTTACTTATTCCTTAATCATTTCAGTCTCTTTGTGCTACTTTTGATTTACATGTGAAATTAAGGTACTGCAATTGGCACATCATTTAATTTATATACCGTATATATATCTATATTGTATATTTTTTTGTATATACAGTATATTTTATGCCTGAGATGCCGGGGGGCTTGCCTCTGTTGACGGCTGCCGTTTCGCTGTGAGAGTGATAGAGAACGTAAGAGAGAGAGACAGATATGATAAGATGTTCTGCAGAATCGCAGCTATAACAACTAGGCTAGATGCAACATGTAATCAATCTATCTAAAATTGAATCTCCCAGATGGACTCTCACCACTATCCTCAACTCACTGAGTAAGCTATGGCTAGTGAATATTATATCCTAATCAATGTGTAACAGTTAGTTATTAAGAAGAGACAGCATAGATTGATCAAAGAAATGGACCTCTCTCTGTTGCTGTGTCTTCATGTTTCATAAGGCCAAACCAACCAATCAGATATTAGAGAAATATATTATTTCGATGTGGCATTTTTATGATTGGCTGAATCGTCTGTAGCTCTAATAGCCTACTGACGGCGCTACGGGTGTCGACTTCATATTGTCGAATAAAAAATCTTCTGGATTTGGCTTTGGGGGGCATTTTCCCCCCGTGCCCCCCCCCCCCCCACCCCTAGACACGGCCCTGCGCCAGCCTCCAGAGAGAGAGAAAGACAGAAAGAGAGAGAGAGTGAGGGAAACCACGCATTGAACAGTCATTCATAATTCATAATGTAGCACGCCCTTTCACTGTGGACACACATGCGCGTGCACGCACGCACGCACACATATGCACTTATTAAAAATGAATGCATTAATTATTACTCATGTTCATGACAGATATGGTCCTTCTCCCTCAGCGGTCCAGGACAATGAGAAATGTACCCACTGTAAATATCTGATCTAGCTTGAGCTAAAAACCGTTAGCCGAGACGGCCGGCGGTTACATGTGTGTGATGCCCTGCCCCAATGCATGCTGGGACTGACCTGAGATCTTGCAGCCGTACACCTCGAAGCGCATGGAGATGCCCGTCTCCCAGGAAACGGGCCGGATCCGGACGTAACGGGTCAACGTGGGCTTCGGCAGATCCCTGATCATCACGTCTGTGGGGTTATTGTTCCCCCGGAAAACCTGCACCACAAACGCCACATTACTAATAAGAATAATAGTACATTTTATTGGTAAAACACTTTTCAATATCTTTTTAATATAAATGTGACAAAAATACAAATACGCATAAAACATAATAAATGTCCCCAAATTACAAACTCAGTTAAAAAAATGTCAGAAAAATGTATTTTTCGTTGCCATGTCTACCTGCTGTAGCGTTAGATTTTTTAAATAATTTTTTTGACACTTGAGATGTTCACACGACTGGTGAGATTCAAACCATTAAAACAAAAACCAGAGGAAGGAAAGGGACAGATATAGATTATTAGATACATATAGAATATTAGATCTCTATAGGTTAATAGATACATATAGAATATTAGATTTCTATAGGTTAATAGATCTCTATAAATTTATATATCTCTATAGATCTTTGATCTCTCTAGAGTAATAGATCTCTTAATAGGTCTTAATAGGTGTACACCCTGGAGTGTACAGTATGCACACTGTTTGAGTAGGTAGTGTACAGTATGCACACTGTTTGAGTAGGTAGTGTACAGTATGCACACTGTTTGAGTAGGTGGTGTACAGTATGCACACTGTTTGAGTAGGTGGTGCACAGTATGCACACTGTTTGAGTAGGTGGTGTACAGTACGCACACTGTTTGAGTAGGTGGTGTACAGTATGCACACTGTTTGAGTAGGTGGTGTACAGTATGCACACTGTTTGAGTAGGTGTGTACAGTATGCACACTGTTTGAGTAGGTGGTGTACAGTATGCACACTGTTTGAGTAGGTGGTGTACAGTATGCACACTGTTTGAGTAGGTGGTGTACAGTATGCACACTGTTTGAGTAGGTGTGTACAGTATGCACACTGTTTGAGTAGGTGGTGTACAGTATGCACACTGTTTGAGTAGGTGGTGTACAGTATGCACACTGTTTGAGTAGGTGGTGTACAGTATGCACACTGTTTGAGTAGGTGGTGCACAGTATGCACACTGTTTGAGTAGGTGGTGTACAGTATGCACACTGTTTGAGTAGGTGGTGTACAGTATGCACACTGTTTGAGTAGGTGGTGTACAGTACGCACACTGTTTGTTTGAGTAGGTGTCTGTTTCCACAGCTGTGCTAAGACTGGCAGTACACACTTAGAGGGGCTTGACTAAGGGCTCTATTCGTTGCTGCAGAATCTGTGATTGATCAGGGGCTAATTTTGGAAGGTGCTAAAAACACAGAGCCACTCTGCTCTGTTCAGGCCCAGTGGATTTTAGCCAGGAAAGAAAATGCATTCTTGCTTCTCTGTGAATTCACACTGATAGCTGCCAGTGTAAATGAGACAGTTGAGTGGTCTGGATGACCTGCTATACATGGAGGTTATTTTAGGGCTGGACATGCATTATTGGTTAAGAAAAAAACCCTCACATGGATTGAAACATAATCTGTGTGTGTGTGTGTGTGTGTGTGTGTGTGTGTTTATACCTGTGTGTGTGTGCGTGTGTGCATGGGTTTGTGCGTTGGTGCATGTGTGTGTGCCTGTGTGTGTGTGTATGTACCGTTTCCATGCCTGCCTGGATGTGTGTACACTGTATGCTATTCCTGAGGTGAGGATGAGGAAGGAGGAAGATCCATACCCTCTGCTTGGGACCGTCCTTCAGTGCGATCCAGTCCTCCCCATTGGAGCTCACGTCCACTTTATATGACTTCACAAAGTAGGGCTTTTTAGTTTCCTTGGAGACGGCTCCCTGTGTTCCAACTGCCAAAACATTGCGAAGGAACCCAAGGTCCACCTGGTGAGAAAAAAATAATAAAATAAATATATAATATATGTGTATATATATGCAACAGAGACAGAAATATAATAATATATGTATATATATATATATATATGCAACAGAGCCATAAATATATAATATATGTATATATATATGGAACAGAGTCAGAAATATATAATATATGTATATATATATATGCAACAGAGCCAGAAATAAGAGAAAAAACAAAAAATAAAAGCACAGCTGTTGGGAACACTGTACACATGATGTCATATTTAGTAATCTCATATTTACAGATAATGCTCAATGCAATTTAATTTCCTGTTACGGGAGACATTACTTCATCGAATAATAGGGAACATTACACAGAATCAGTGTTCAACAAATGTTAAACAAATATAAGTATTAAATTTAATAGTAATAAAGATGACATAAATAATATGATCGTAAAAATTCAAAGAGGAAAAGAGGTGTGACTAGAAGCAGCCCAGAGTAAAATTAAATATTCCACCACGAGGAAAACCTTGAGCCCTAACCCTAACAGAGAAAGCACCACTGTAGATTTATTGCAACACTGCACCTCACAGCTCAACCAATAAGAGCACTGCACCTCACAGCTCAACCAATAAGAGCACTGCACCTCACAGCTCAACCAATAAGAGCACTGCACCTCAAACATCCACCAATAAGAGCACTGCACCTCACTGCTCAACCAATAAGAGCACTGCACCTCACAGCTCAACCAATAAGAGCACTGCACCTCAAAGCTCAACCAATAAGAGCCCATATATACATACACACACACACACTTACAACTGAAACTGAACATTCCAATTGGATGAATCTGCTGAATATTCATTAATGGGCGTGGTCAAGGGCAGTACTGTAGCCATTAATTTTCTGTACATTACTGTAGCACCGGAGACTCCTGTTACCAACCAGCACCAACCTGTCCTGAAGAGGCCAAGAGGATGGAAGATACGCAGGAGTTGAGTATCTGGTGATTCTAAAGAATCTGTGGCTGTGCCTCACGGTCTGGTATCGCATCAGAAGTTCAAAAATATGCCACTATGGACTGGAGCTGGCAGCCCCTCAGGCCATATTGGCCACAGCGTTGCACAGTGAGGGGCTCAATCGGCCAGGAACACAATGTCTTATCGCTCACCAGCGACCCCCGCTGGTCATTCAGGCATCCAGTCCACTCGCTCGCTCGCACGCACGCACGCACGCACGCACGCACGCACGCACGCAACCTGCGCATAAAGTGGTTTCGTCCATCTTGTGTTTTGATCAACTTGTGCAAAAAGAAAAGGTTGGCTTTGCATGACGGGTTTTGGGGGAGGGCGCATGCTCTTTCGATGACGGAGGTGGGGCAACAGTAAGACTGGGCATTGCAAATTGGGAGAAAAAGGAGGGAAAAGGGTTTTAAAAAGTTGGTGTGACTAAGCCCTGAGCCAGGCACCATGGCGTGACTCTGACCCGATCTCGCTCTCCCACACACTCCTCCCCACACACACAGCCAATGCGCTGTTTTCCACTTCCTGTTCTCTCAGACGCGTCCTGGTGCACAGCGGTGCTACGCTACATCGTCTCAGCTCTCCCGTTCAGCTGCCGTCTGCCTCACAGCTGTTGAGCTGAGGGAGGCCCCAGCAGCGTCCGGGAGACCCAGCTCTGTGTAGAACACAGTTTCTTTAAAAACATTTTTAAACCAGATGGAGGTTGGCTGTGAGAGGGCAACGGCCCATCGCGACTGGGTCAAACTATAGCATATGCTAACGTGTGCTGTGGTTTAAACTATATGTTAACGTGTGCTTGTGTGCCATGGGTTAACTATAATAGACGATATGCTAACGTGTGCAGCGGTTTAAGCTGTATTAAACTATATGCTAACGTGTTCTGTGGTTTAAACGGGCTCATAGTTTACACTGCCCGCCCAAGTAGGCTACTGGAGTGAAGATTACACATCCACTGTCCTAGTTCAGCTCTAATCAGGTATATTAAAAGGGGTTAGTCTGGGCCGCTGTTCTTACACACAGAGCGGGCCATCAGAGAACACACAGAGCGGGCCCTCACAGAACACACAGAGCGGGCCGTCACAGAACACACAGAGCAGGCCCTCACAGAACACACAGAGCGGGCCGTCACAGAACACACAGAGCGGACCATCACAGAACACACAGAGCGGGCCGTCACAGAACACACAGAGCGGGCCCTCACAGAACACACAGAGCGGGCCGTCACAGAACACACAGAGCGGGCCCTCACAGAACACACAGAGCGGGCCGTCACAGAACACACAGAGCGGGCCCTCACAGAACACACAGAGCGGGCCATCACAGAACACACAGAGCGGGCCCTCACAGAACACACAGAGCGGGCCCTCACAGAACACACAGAGCGGGCCCTCACAGAACACACAGAGCGGGCCCTCACAGAACACACAGAGCGGGCCGTCACAGAACACACAGAGCGGGCCCTCACAGAACACACAGAGCGGGCCCTCACAGAACACACAGAGCGGGCCCTCACAGAACACACAGAGCGGCTTTAAAGTGCTGCTCTATTTCCCCCAATATGAGCTTTTTTTAAAAAGAGGAGCCACAAGCTAAATTGATTAATTTGTTTTCTTTGTAGTTCTTTGGAAAATGTGCACTGAGAAGCAGTGAGTAATGACTGGTTTGGTGCTCTACAAAAAATAAAAGTTGATTGATTGCTAGGGTGAGGAACTTAAAAGAAAGCTCCAGGCAAGGTCAAATAACAATGTCCTTTGAAGGCCTTTGATTTTTACGGTCTAGGTTTTGGAAACGCTGCTGTAAAATACTATGCTGTAAAAGAAGGCGGGTCTAAAAATGGCAACCTTTAGCGGCTGCACAGTCGAGGGACAATTCAATAAAAGCACAAAGAACCGCGAGTCCACGCTCGAGACGCAATCAAATGGAAACAGAGAAAGTTTTCAGGAACGACGCCTTTGGTTACTCAGATCGTTAACGGCGTCTTTGATTATCCAAACAGTTAACGGCGTCTTTGGTGTTGTTCAAGGCCAGTTCTGACACGCGCGCGCCTGGGGACTCGCCGAACCGTCTCGAGGGCGGAGGAAAATAAATCTTAACGCCGTACCGAACACAAGCGGCAAAAGGCTACAGCCCCTTAAATAAAAAATGACAGAACTTTATGTCGGCTACAACGGTGACGCGTAGCCTAAACAAAATAAACAGTTTCCATTTTATAACGTGCAGCTCTCCCGTCTAAGCAAGTTTAGGTAATACGAGGACTAGGACTACAGCACGTAGCCTACAGGAAGTGATTAATCACTTTTAGATGCATCGGTCATCCCGGGCCAACGATACAAGTGGGGTGAGGCTCCATGTTTCAGGTGACCTGTTTATTTTAAAGGAAACTGGTATGACGACGATGTAAAAGAAAAATAAACATTTTCCACTGTCGAGAGCCAAGCGGGCTTTCCGATTTTATAACACCTGACGTTTTCAGTCCACCAAGCAAGCATTAAGTCTGATCCTAGACTGTCTCTTCTCATAACGGGAGAAATAAAGTACCTGCCATGTGTGAGGGAGATTTTGGAGGAATATAAAAAGCTAAACAGATGTAGGTTTACTGACCAAAGGCTGTTTAAAATAATTCCTTTATGTCATAATGAGACCCCCCAAAAAAGAAGAAAAAAAAAACAATAAAGAAAAATCCAACCAGCAGCTGCAAATCGCTCTTGTTTGTGCTACAACCAGCTATTCACACTAGTTTACTAACGGCAGCTCGATTATAGAGCGCGACACGCTGCAACTTCCCTCATAAACTGCTGGAGATTCCAAACTTTTTGTCATAGCTACATTAAACCACATTTACAGACCGCAGTGACAGTCACATGACTAGTTAAAACAACCTGTTTTTGACAAAACTCCAGTCAGGAATTCAGTTGAGACTGCAATGCTAAAACATTCCCACTCGACTGAAAGAGAGCGTGAAGCAGCCGATCATCAGCTTGGGAAATGTAAACGGAAGCACCCCCTGAATGAGAGAAACCTGGACGAGCGCTGTCGTGCGAGAACAGCAGCGGGCTAACGAAAAACGCGTGATTAATCAGTACATCCCGTGCAACAGACAGCAGGAGGAGCCAGGGGAACTGGGACACAATGCCAGACCTGGGAACGTTTCCACATAACCGCCTGGAAAAATAAGCTGGAAGCAAAAAGAAATTCCTGGCACTGCCAGCCTATAGCCTGGCTGACTGCACTGAAAGAGGCCAAAGAGCTGACGTCACAGACTAGTTCTGCTGGACATGTGTTCAACACATTACCGTTCTATTTATACATGGAGGGGTGGGGGGTCACTGAAAGTATGAATAATAATGATAATTATTATTTATTAATAATAATGATTATAAAGATTGTCATTCAGAAATGATTGCCGGCTGATTTGGCTTCCTCATAACGGAGCAGGTAGGCGGATGATGAAGCTCCCGCGGATGGGGAATGAAGAACAAGCCCAGGCTTCTTTGTCCGTTTTCCGATCCACTTGGAAAAAATGGCTCCCAGTCTGGTTGCGTGGGACAGAACTACCGAGACCCGGGAGGGACATTCCCCTGGATTTTCCCCTCATTAGTCACAGAAAAGGTTCTTGTGAATTAAATGACACTATGACAGTAAAATATCATCGGTCAGTGATTGGTCAAACCGAGTCTCTGCACTGCCAGTGAATTACCATTGAGCTCAATCAACTACCACTGAAAGGTATACATTATATTATATACTTTTATTATTTTATAAATAGCAGGTGTGTAAATTGTTTGGCCAGAATGCATGATTTTTAACGCCCCCCTGAAAAAAATGGTTGAAGGGGCACACAAGTAACTAATGGCGCACGGGTACTCAAATCTGGCCCTTGAATCCAAATCCGGACCTGGTTTTTTTTTTTCTCCCAGGTAAATAACTGAACAGTTAGTGCTACTGATTAGCCAGACTGTCTCCACACCTGAGTCCCAGGTAAAGGGAGGGTTGAAAAAAAAACCAGCAGGACCTCGAGGACCGTGATTTGAGTAACGGCTGTATGATCCGCTGAATAAAATCAGAATCTGAGCGGGAAGCTCGGCAGGAAAAAGGCCAGCGGGTTTAGCTGAGCTCACGCCGGACTTGACCGGACTGCAGTGGAATTTAGCCAGCAGAGCCGCTCCCAGTCTTTATCAATGAAAGACTGCGCTAATTACCGCCTCGTTTTACAGTCGTGCGCTACTTGGCACCGAAGTCGCTTGGCTGAAAATAGCCACTCAATGGCTGCTTAGCTGGGTGGGGTGGGGTGTGGGGGGGCGGGAACAATGGGAGGCGTACAGCTGACCTACCGCACGGCCGGCCGAGCGAGCGACTAACTGAAAAACCATTCTCACATCCTGCAAAAACAGGATATAGCCGCTCGCTCGTGAACTCCGGTTCCTGACACCAGCCACGGAGCCTGTTCCCCGTCTTTGGAGATAAAACAAAGTTTTGTGGCGTGAGGCGGTTAATCAGCCCAAGGGGGGGGGGGGCACAGTTTGGAGGCCCCCTGTTTTCTTAAGATAGCGCTGGCCGTGGGACAGAGGCAGGAAAGAGAGGCGGGTCACGGAGGAATTCGGCCCGCATGGGAAACACGCCACTGCTTCGCCCCGGCAATGACCAGGCGAGTCCAACCCACGCCTCCGAAACCCGCGTCTGTTCTCAGCAGGACGGATCCAGACAGGCTCGAGCCGGCCGGCTTTATCTTTGGACCACAGTGCGTTAGCGTTAGCGTTAGCCGTTATCATGGCCTACATCTGCTTGCCGCATTCGCAGACGAACGGTTCTCTCATTTGCTGTTATTGTACCGCTTTAGACAGCACTCTAAACATCCTCTCACACAATGCGTGTAGGACCCCGCCATTTATATCCCTGCAGTAAAAATACGTTCCAAGGTTGACCTGTCAACTATCTGAGGAGCAAAAGGATCTTTTGTTGTGAGACTTGATGACGGAGCTGGTAAATAAATAATGTGACAACAAAAATCGAAGATTAAAAAGCGCAGCGTTGTAAATCGGTAGGCCACAGCTTTCTGATGCCCTGCTGCTACGTGCCAAGCGTGAGAAACGCATTTCGAGCGATACCGACGGTCCACTTTTCCCCCCCAGACACGACGCATAAATCACGTGCTGTCTTAGATCAATGGCCACTGTCTGAGAGAATTAACTGGTTTTGTTATATATATGACAGCACATATATAAAGATCACATCAGTCGGGTTCATGTGATATCAGGACCAAGCTGGACCCCAGCGCGGCTCTTTCTATCAGGACCAAGCTGGACCCCAGCGCTGCTCTTTCTATCAGGACCAAGCTGGACCCCAGCGCTGCTCTTTCTATCAGGACCAAGCTGGACCCCAGCGCTGCTCTTTCTATCAGGACCAAGCTGGACCCCAGCGCTGCTCTTTCTATCAGGACCAAGCTGGACCCCAGCGCGGCTCTTTCTATCAGGACCAAGCTGGACCCCAGCGTGGCTCTTTCTATCAGGACCAAGCTGGACCCCAGCGCGGCTCTTTCTATCAGGACCAAGCTGGACCCCAGCGCTGCTCTTTCTATCAGGACCAAGCTGGACCCCAGCGCTGCTCTTTCTATCAGGACCAAGCTGGACCCCAGCGCTGCTCTTTCCCTTGATGGAAGCCTTATTTATTCATTCCAAGCCTTTTTGGGACTGAGAGAATTTCCTGCTGGGACATTTGGGATTTGGGGGATTTGGGGGATTTTGGGGGGGGGACTCTTCCCTTCACAAGTCTACAGTAGATCTGTTCTGCACATGTTTCTCTTTCCTGGTGCCACCATAGACTGACCGGAAGTTCCCGTCCAAACGGGAAGGATCCGTAAATAACGTTCGGGGACGAGGGAAAACAAACCTTTCCTGACCTTTCCTGATTGGAGCGGACAACTCGCCGATACCACCAAAAATGAAGGTACATTAGCAGTAATGTAGCATTAAAGGGTAATGCGTCTGGAGAGAAAGACTATACTTGGCTGCCATTTCACAATTCCAGTCAAACGGACTCTTCCCTGGATCCCTTTCTCCAGGGATCCAGTTTCCTTTCAATCAGCAGTTAATTAGGCCTTGGAAATGACATGTCTGGAGTCTTTAGTCAATCACTGACTTAAATAAAGCACTTAAGAGCTAAAACGTTTGAGATTTGAGATCCCTGGTCTACAGAGAGGCCGAGGCCTTTAAAGCTTCAGAGAAGGAAAAACAATACCGCTAACCCGCGCCACCACGCAGAGCCACACAACCTCATCTCAATGACCACGGAAGCTAATTAAACATGCTGAACCCTCGCTCTGATGTGTTTGAAAGAGGTGAATTAAAATGTATGAGGAACGGGATGCGCTTTAAATAAAACTGGTGAAATACATTTTTTTTTAAAAGAGCGGTAAGAAATCGGACACCGCTTTCATGAATAATCCCGCTGTAGAAGGCTAATGCATGCAGATATTAATTAAGCCATTGCATGAATGCGTGCATCTATGAAAGAAAATGAAAGGAATATGGATTGTGCATCTTTGGCCATCTGAGCCATTAACAGGAGATTGGTCTGAAGTGGTGCACATTGTGCCCGATCTAAACAGCATGAAGGGTTCCGTCTCTAAATGGCACTTGTTGCGATTAACTTTGTTCAGGAGTTGGTGGGTTCCTACCACACTGCTTCCACTCCTTCTAAATGGAACAGCGGTGGCAGGGTTCTTTTATCTGTTCCCTTGGAAACAGATGCAGCTTGACACGATTGGTTTGGGGAGGTGAGAGGGGAGAGAGGGGCTATGGTTCCAGCCGCAGCAGGTCGGCCTCGGCTTTTGTTGATTGGATTTATGAAACACACACATGCACACACACCCACACACACACTCTCTCACACACGTACATGCTCACACACGCTTGTGCGCACGCGCACACACACACACACCCACACACACACTCTCTCTCTCTCTCTCACACACGTACATGCGCACACACGCTTGTGCGCACACGCACACACACACACACACACACACACACAGCCCTGACATATTTTTGATGGGTAACCCTCCACGGTTCAGGCCTTGTCCTCTCCAGCACACAGTGAAGTCAGTGCTGGATCTCATTTGGATCTCATTACGGTTTGAATATGACTCATGAAACATGAAGAGGAAACTACAGCACCATATATGGTAATCTGCTTGGGCCCTTTCTCCAACACAATCATAAAACAATGAAATGAGAGTAAATACAGTTTCCACTGGGGCTACAGCTGAACATAAATCCTGGCATGAACTACCATCTTGAATGGATCAGGACTAACACTAATGTCTCTTCAGTCACAGTGGGTCACACGGTTTCATGTTCAGTTAGTTAGTGGGTTATGCTGTAAATTCTCAGGGATTGTATATGAGGATGTTTACCATTTTTACCTCCATATAGGGGCTTAAAGTATCTGACACTGGTATTAGACACCGGTCGGCCTGCTGAGTGTCAGCTTCATAGAAGTCAGTGTTCGATATGCTGTGTTTTTTCTGGGAGCTGCACGTGTGTCAGGTCACAGCACTGGATACATGCTGATGTAATGTGCAGTGTGTGTGTGTGTGTGTGTGTGTGTGTGTGTGTGTGTGTGTGTGTGTGTGCGTGTGTATGTGAGCGAGAGAGAAAGAGTGTGATTTGAGTGAGAGAGAGTGTGTGTGTGTATATACTATGTGTGTGTGTGTGTGTGTGTGTGTATGCGAGCGAGAGAGAAAGAGAGAGTGTGTGTGTGTGTATATATACTATGTGTGTGTATGTGTGTGTGTATGTGTGAGTGTGTGTGTGTGTGTGTATGTGAGCGAGAGAGAAAGAGAGAGTGTGTGTGTGTGTGTGTATACTATGTGTGTGTATGTGTATGTATTGTGTGTGTATGTGTGTGTGTGTGTGTGTGTGGCTCTCCGATCTCAGACAGGTTGTTTAGTCTGAGTACAATGGGCAGGTACAGAAGGAACACAAAGTGTAAATCTCTCCACCTGGTTACGGCACCATCTCTGCCAACCCCAACCCCAACCCCAACCCCAGTGCCCTTAGTCTCTGCCAGCCCCAACCCCAGGACCCTTAGTCTCTGCTAACCCCAACCCCAGGGCCCTTAGTCTCTGCCAGCCCCAACCCCAGGGCCCTTAGTCTCTGCTAACCCCAACCCCAGGGCCCTTAGTCTCTGCCAGCCCCAGCCCCAGGGCCCTTAGTCTCTGCCAGCCCCAACCCCAGGACCCTTAGTCTCTGCCAGCCCCAACCCCAGGGCCCTTAGTCTCTGCTAACCCCAACCCCAGGGCCCTTAGTCTCTGCCAGCCCCAACCCCAGGGCCCTTAGTCTCTGCTAACCCCAACCCCAGGGCCCTTAGTCTCTGCCAGCCCCAACCCCAGGGCCCTTAGTCTCTGCCAGCCCCAACCCCAAGGCCCTTAGTCTCTGCCAGCCCCAACCCCAGGGCCCTTAGTCTCTGCCAGCCCCAGGGCAATTAATTTATTAATGATTGTGCTGGAGTCTCCTGGACTGGCACACAATGGAAGGGGGGGGTGGGCTCAGCAGTTCTCGGCTGGCTTCCTTTGTCTGCGACGCTATTCCCACAGGAAGGGGCCGATGAGTGAGCTTCCACCACCCCCCCCCACCCCCCCCGCCAGCCCAGGAGCATTGTTAGAATTTCCGGAAGGTTCCTCCAGTAGCACAATGGGAATCTGACTCAGAGAGACGGGCCCGTTCCCAGCCTGTGGACCCTTCACTCAGCTGGGTTACTCAAGTGCTTTCACCCCTGACTCTACTCCCATAGCGACGCAGAAACTGACTTATAAGATCCTAATGAGCAAACCTCATACTGGGGCGGGGCGGGGCGGGGCGGGGCAGGCGGGGGTCTCTCAGCCCTGGTCACGAACAGCCACCGGGTCCTTCTGCTGGTTTTTGTGGAATTTAAGGTGACAACAGACCCCAGCAGAGCCCCATGTGTCTCCAGGACCAGGGCTGGGGCACCCTGCTTTAAAGTGAGACATGCCCAGGGCTCCATTTGAGGGAGGCATGCAAACCTGCCATCGTCCCTTTCCATCCCCTTTGGGTTAATGGTGCTCAGTGATGTCACAGACCCTATCATCGCCCTTGAAATTTTTTTTACAAATCGACCATTGGATATTCCCATTGACCCCCAATTCTCCATCTACCCCCTTACCTGTTTCCGCCCCCTTACCTGTATCCACTCCCTTACCTGTACCCACTCCCTTACCTGTATCCACTCCCTTACCTGTACCCACTCCCTTACCTGTATCCACCCCCTTACCTGTACCCACTCCCTTACCTGTACCCACTCCCTTACCTGTATCCACTCCCTTACCTGTATCCACTCCCTTACCTGTATCCACTCCTTGCTGGAGTCCTCTGAGGGCGTCCAGCCGTTCTCGTGGTAGTTGAGCCGCGCCCTTTCAGGGGCCCAGTTGCTGTTATACTGGGAGGAGGAGGTGATGTGCTCGGAGGGTATGGCTCCAGACTCCAACCCCAGTGCCTCCCGGCACTCAAAATCTGCAGAAGAAGAAACACGCGCAGCTTGGTTTGACGTGCAGAGCTAAAATGAGGCACACTTCCCTGCTCACTTTTCTTTCTCAAGGAGCCCCTCAGAGACCTCTATTGTACACCTCCGGAGAGCTCTATGGTAAATCACTGAGCTCTACGGTAAATCGCTGAGCTTTATGGTAAATCACTGAGCTCTATGGTAAATCACTGAGCTCTACGGTAAATCACTGAGCTCTATGGTAAACCTCTTGTTTCTAATTAATCAGAAAATGCAGTTTTTCAGACCTAAATCTGTCAGGGGGCCACGAGTAGCATTTGGCTTGAGTGCTGAGCATTATCTCCTACTATCACCTGCCAAAGAGCAAGAAATCTCTTCAAAATACAATTTATGTGTGCGCGCTTATACAGGTGCGCGCTTATACAGGTGCGCGCTTATACAGGTGCGCGCTTATACAGGTGTGTGCTTACACCATACCAACCTCTACTTCAGCTTGACACATTTTGGATTTGAAAAAATCTGTAAATCCTGATTAATCACAGAGACTGTTACTGTGTAAAGGTAACCAGGGTAACAGGGGAGGGGGGGCTTCCTGGGTTGTGTGGAACAGTCCCCCAGACGGGCCGGCTGCAGGCCACAGGGTCCCAGGGGGGTCAGGGGGACTTGGTGGGGGGCTGTAGGGGGGACCCCCTGCCCTGCTGACTCGGAGTTGGGGTGTGCAGACAGAAGGGGGGGGGGGGGGGGGGGGCCGGTAAAGAGATGAGGGGATCTTGAGGGAAATGATCACACAAACGGGTCATATCTCACCTCTCGTCCCATCCTTTTAAAAGTCCTTAAACTCTCAGCCCCTGAATGCATCTCCCATTACGCATATTCATTACCGGCCATTTGGGAGTCTGAGATCATGTGCTGAAGTAGCAGAAGCTCTTATGTGTCCTAAAGGTGATTTATATACGCAGCGGAGAAGCATCGTATTTATGTATATGCACAAAAATTACAGAAAGGTTCCCCACAGATTAAAAAGAGAAGCTGCATACACTGATCAGCTAAAAGCTCATTTGCTTAAGACAGATTTTTTTGGGAAGTGAAGTCAAGATGAGACGGCCACTGAAAAGCAGTAAATGTTTCTTGACTAAATATTTTCAGTATATTCCAGTTTCCATCTGGGGTTAGCCATAGCAGTAAAGCACTGAAACTGTTCAGCTACGTCACGTGACTAACCAGAGCAGGCGGGCGTATGGCTCAGCCTATCGTGCGCTTAGCTGGGGGCGGGGACAAGCGCAGTCGCTGTGGTGATCAGTGAAGTCTCTACCTGCAGGTGTGTGGGTGTCTCTGGCCATCTGGGACAATTAGAGCCTTTCTTTAACACCCATGTGCTAGCAGGGCGCTAACACCCACCCAGGGAGAGAGAGGCGCTAGCACCCACCCAGGGAGAGAGAGGCGCTAGCACCCACCCAGGGAGAGAGTGGCGCTAGCAGGGCGCTAACACCCACCCAGGGAGAGAGAGGCGCTAGCACCCAGGGAGAGAGTGGCGCTAGCAGGGCGCAAAACCCACCCAGGGAGAGAGAGGCGCTAGCACCCAGGGAGAGAGTGTCGCTAGCACCCAGGGAGAGAGTGGCGCTAGCAGGGCGCAAAACCCACCCAGGGAGAGAGAGGCGCTAGCACCCAGGGAGAGAGAGGCGCTAGCACCCAGGGAGAGAGTGGCGCTAGCAGGGCGCTAACACCCACCCAGGGAGAGAGAGGCGCTAGCACCCAGGGAGAGAGTGGCGCTAGCAGGGCGCAAAACCCACCCAGGGAGAGAGAGGCGCTAGCAGGGCGGTAACACCCAGGGAGAGAGAGGCACTGTCATACACAGATTTACTAGCGTATGGTGGCCTGAACTTGCACACGTACTGTTTACTGTATTTCACAAGCTGGGGTGGCGAGGTCGGTTCTCGGAGACAACAACAAATGTTACAAATTAAATTTTAATTCAAACATAGCAGTTTGGAGCAACAGCAAGCCTGAATTTCAGAGCGTCACACTGCTTTTTCAGTGGGAATAACTGTCAGTGATTCTTTGCCATAGTTGATCCTGTGATCTGTTGACTGTGAATGTGCCGGAGCCCAAGAACACTGCACTTTGTGTGACCTGCAGGAAAATATGCAACCTTTCTACAACCTTTCCACAACCTTTCTACAACCTTTCTTTTTTCAGATTTTTTCCCATTTGAACCCCAATTGAACCCCTATTCTCATTCAATTCCCCGTGTAGCAACCGCTAGAGAACCACCGCTATACAACCCTGTCAGCCGGTAGAGAACCACCGCTATACAACCCTGTCAGCCGGTAGAGAACCACCGCTATACAACCCTGTCAGCCGGTAGAGAACCACCGCTATACAACCCTGTCAGCCGGTAGTAGGAAGGAGGGCCCCACGTCCTCTATAGGGCGTGACTCCTCAAGCTCCTGACCGTGATTCCAACTCGCCCAGAGCCTTTCTGTGCGCAGTGATTCTCTCCGAGCACCTCCCCCCACTCGGAAGCAGCCGCCAATTGCCGCTCCCACAGGGCACCGGCCGTGCTCGGATCTGGCAGGACCAGCCTTTAACGCTGTACCACTGCGGTGGCCTGCACTCTACAACCTTTCTATCAATCAATCGAAAATATACTTCATTCAAAAAAATTAAAAAATAAGTAGCTAGAATTTTCCAGAAGCAGACAAAGCTTTAGAGGCGTGAACGTTACAAAATGATTCCACTTCAGTATTACAGTTTTTGGGCCAGTTGTCACCTAGAATATCAAATATTTCAGGTTTGGGTTTTGATCAAACACAGCGGTGTGCGTTTTAAATCCCAGGGTATGAAGAAGGTGATGCTAGCGGCTAGCTCACCTGCCGGCGCCGGTCTCTCCATGACAGTGAAGTTGGCGGAGAATCCTTCCTTGGCGATGGCGCTGTCGGTGTTGATCGTCATGGACAGGATGCCAGTGTGCGCCACCACCCGACCCGGCGACGTCTGCCCGCAGTAGCGCCCGATGTGTGGGCCAACTGGGGAACAGCGAGCAGAGAAACATGCCTTTTACCCAACGCAGACACCTCTTAACCCAACTGTCAATGCCTCTTAACCCAACACACACACACACACACACCTCTTAACCCATCTCTCAATGCCTCTTAATCCAACTCACACACAACCCACAAACAGGCCAACTGGGCACTAAAATCCACCCCAAACATCAAACCTATCATCTGTGTTAAGAACAGTGGTTTGGTACAGTTTGGGGGGGGGTGATGATATGATGTAACCATAATTACTGAGTTACACATTTACTGGTCAGTGTCACACCACTGACTGCACACCACAGTCAGCAGCCGCAGTAATAGTGTCCAATACAGCACTGTGTCCATTTATAGAACAGTTTGCAAATGTTTCCTTTTCTTGGGGGAACAAGCCTTTACGTGGAAAAAAATAGGTCACCTGGAATATCCTCACGTCCTCATAGTGCTCCAAAATGTTCCTGTCTATTGAGGACAGGCATGGGAGGAGCCACAGGAGAGAGGATAGCAGGTTCAGTGGGCATGGGCGAGATACATGGGGGCGGAGATAAGGCTGAACCAATCACATTCTTGCCTCGGCATTTCGGACCAACGGCGTAAAATTTTCTCTAAAGTTTCAGTTTATCATGACTTTCCCTACGCATTATATCCGCGAAAAATAAGTGTGAAAGTAATGCGCCACAAGACCTCGGGGGGTCTTTTTAATTATCATTGGGTTCATGAGCCAGTGGCTCTCTAAGAGCCATTACGACTTTTCCAAATAATACCCACAATGCACTACACGAGAGCCCAGTTGTGTGTAAATAATGAGTCACGGCATTTCCACTTTGAGACCCCTGCATTAATCTCTCATTCTGACTCTCGCCTTAGTGGCTCCTTTGTGATTTAGGATTCTTTCCTTTTTATTAATTAACCAGCATCGACACTTCAGTCTAATTAATCACTTAGTTTTGAAGAATGTTCAGAAGAAAGTTTCCTTCAGCTTACAACAGGAACTGTAATTCACAAAGTTAACATTGACAACTGTTTGATGTCAGAATTGCCATCAAACAGTTACTAAACCATGTCTTTGTACTGTTGAAGAACGCATTGTCATTTGTTTGTCATTTTTGAAATTTTTATTTGACCAGGTCCCAAACCAGTAGGCCAAATACGCACGACACTCCGGTACGATCTGAACATAAACATGTCTGATAATGATGATGTTAGGAAAGTAGGATAAGTACCTCCAGGGAAGCCATCCCAGATCTCCAGCCAGTCGTAGCGGCAGAAAGCCCCGTTGGGCGGAGTGGTGTCCGGCTCCAGGTCAAAGCTCTGGAAGTCCAGGACGATTTCGGACATGCCGGGGGCGAAGACCATGAAGGCACAGTCCAGGTTATTGGGGTACTTCTCTGGGAAGCCGGGGGACACGATGACCCCACTGCTTGAGGTGTAGTTCTGGGAGCACTCCAGCCCTGGAAACAAACAGAAATACGTTATTTAAAAAATGTCAAATGCAGTAAGAGGACGTGACTAAATATAATGAAGCATTTCATTGTGATTAGTGAGTTCTAGCTTTCCCCTGTTGTTCTATAAAAAGCAGTTTGCAGACCTGGATGAAATACGCATTTTAAATACTTTAACTCTACAGTAGATCTTTATAGTTATGGTAAAACTTTTTCGATGCTGGTACAATTTTCCAGCCGGTCATTCCTGCATATTTTAAACATAAACCTGGTTGACCATCTGGTGCTGTGCTGCATGAGTCAGAGTCATTGATACCTGGATACTCCCTTCACTGGAGGTCGATGACGAGCAGCGTAAATGCATTGTGTCCTGTCTGCTTGCACTTGCCCTCGCATGTAGCCTAGACTAATCGTATTGTCGGGATTCACGATGTTTATGAAACGTTAGATGAATGTTGTTGATGGACTCTGAAGAGTGACCCCTCCCCTTTGCCTTCTAGCTCCCAGCCCTGCCTCTGCCTCTCTCTGATTGGCTCTTCAGTGTGGAGCTGCTCTGTGGTGGGTCTGTCACCTATTGGACCATATGGGCACCACAAGTAGTGTTAACCCCCCCCCTATCTCTCTCCCACCCTCTATCTCTCGCTCTCTCTCCCTTTACCTCTCTCTCTACCTCTCTCTCTCTCGCTCTCTCTCCCTTTACCTTTACCTCTATCTCTCTCTCTCTCTCTCTATCTCTTTCTCTCTGGAGTGACAGATGAGATGAGTTTTAGAATGACTGCCCCCCAGGGTGGGGTACACTCTCAGCCCAGCAGGATTTGGGGGGTCAATTCTATTTCAATTAATTATATTGAGGAAATTAATTTAAATGTAAATTCATTAATTGGAAAAATGGCCATAATAGAACAATTACATTTTATTTTGTGAAACACACTTTTGTTGGTCCCCAAAACACTAAAGTGTGAAGTGTAATTGGAGCTCATTTTGGGAATTTACTGAATTTGACCCAGCAGTCCAGTATTTACATACAGAATTTGAATATTTTTCTCATTAATACTTATTGTTCATTAAATAAAAATAAGATTTCTTCAGTTCTACACTCATCATAGAAATAAACAAATGGACAGAGGGAATATAACACTGGTTATAAACAGAACAATATTAAAGACATCAGACCATCAGGCCAATAAACAAAACTTTCACTTTTCCGTTCAAATCTTCAAAGCCTCAAATTCTGGATAAAAACTGAATCATAACCACTGCTGTTATTGAAAATAAAAAATACATTTTCAGATGTCCACTGTGGTCAGAAGCCATTTTGAAATTTACACCAAAAGTGAAATGTGACCCTGCCCTAAATCTGTCATCGCACCGGGAGTCTGGGACCCAATCCCTGATCAATAACGCAGCTCCAGACTGTCAGAGTCCGTCCTCTCAAAGTCAAAGCGCTCACTGGAGTTTTACTTCTGAAACGAGCTGACATTTGACTCAGCACTTGAGCGGGCTTTACAACAGTAGGAACCTGTACTCATCTCTCTCTCTCTCTCACTCACGAGCCTGAAACTGCGGGATGCGGTATGAGGGATGTGGGATGAAGGATGTGGGATGAAGGATGTGGGATGTGGGATGAAGTACAGATATTTTATCTGTATTTTGAGATGTAGCTTATTGAAACTTTTATGTATACACCTTCACATAAAGTGTATGATTACAGGGCCGTACCTCTTGTTGGGTTATTTTAAGGCAGAGATGGGCAGTGTTGGGTTACTTTTTGTATAATTTCTGATTGTGTTCCACCTGCAAAGCAACCTACACTCCACTCTACACAGGTACATTTTTTTGTTGTTGTTTTTGCTCTGTTTTCCTCCATCTCTGAGTACGGCCCCATTGAAACACACCCAGGAACTCAGAAAACAGTTTTTTAAAATTTGTTTTGGGTTTCATCCATAAAAAAGAAGGGGGAAGCCTGAGTCTTTGTGTTTGAAAATAAAGGCTGTGACAACATCAAGGAGCGGCAACGTCGCCGACCCACCCCCCAATTTATCAGCCAAGAAATATTTTACCACTGACGCCACCCCGGCTTTTCCCCATTCTGTTTAGTGTCTGACGGCCGGAGTGTTTTGTCTTGTCGTTAGCGGTAATTTTACAGAGAAGAGTCAGACTCCAGACGTTTCCACTGGGATCCTTCCTTTCAGCTTCAGGAAATGAAGAAATGCATTGTTAACACCAACATAAAAAAATAAAAAAACAACTAAAAAAACGACATAAATCACTTGTTCGGTCTACAGCCCGACTTTAAAACACGCAATGGCAAAAACTATTCTCATAAGATGCAGGGGGAGGACTGGAAGCAGCAGGCGTTTAGTTTCAGAGACTTTAAGTGCTGCAATTATGCAGGACAGCTCCATTCATCGTTCTGCTTGTACCTCCTCACTGTTTTTGGAACTTTTCATCTTAACTGAACATTCTAATGCTGATGTCACAATCACTACTGGTGACTGAAAGAAGTGGAGCTCTAGAACACTGGCTTAGAATTTTGTACAAACATTCCAAAAAACCCTACTCTTCAAAAGGGTTAAAAATGGTGGACACAGAACAGCGTTTACATGCAGGTGATTCCTGGTGTTGTCCCGTCACTGTGAAACCTGAGACATTAACAAGCAGCTCATGTCTCACATCCACAGGCTCTGACCAGTAACAAGCCTGAAAGAAACTCATGGATCAATCCATTTGATTATTTATTTATCCCATTAAACCCATTCACATAAAAATCTATTTTTTGAGGACAACAAGAAACAATATGTGGGATTTTTGGGAGAGAAAAAAACAAACAAAAAAAACATTGATGGTAAAATCACTTTTAAAATCACAATTTTTGCAACAGACAAAGATTCACCAAAGACTCTCAAATATCAGTCCCTTCACCCTGGTTCAACCACTTCACTCTGCTCTGGTCTCCTGATTCAATCTCAATTTAACATTTCCTGTGGGGGCTGGTCGCCATTTTAAATGTGTGCTGAAAGTTAATCATTCATTGACACCTACCCGCCCACAAAATTCTTCAGAGTTAATGGTCTTTGCTCTAAGGCACAGGCGTCAAACTCCAGTCCTGGAGGGCCGCTGTGTCTGCAGGTTTTTCTCAGCACCAGCGATTTGTTTAAATCATTGATTGGCTAAGGAGTCCGCACACCTGGTTCTCAAGGCCTTCATTGGCTGCTGATTGAAAGGAATCCACAGAAACCTGCAGACATTGGCTGCCTTCAGGCCTTGTAAAACTGTGTCAAACAACAGAGCCTCTGTGGATTAATGGGTCCTCCAAACATGCCTCACAAATAATCACAAATATGAACCCTTTTTAAAAAAACAAAGATGTGACGTGAGGATGGATGAGGGGGGCTGGTAGAGACAAATTTAGGGTTTTGGGTTTCAGCGGTTCAGTTCCAGATGCGCTTCACACACACACATCCACCCACACACACTAATATACACACCATCCACACACACACCACGTGGCTTGCATTAACCCTCCCTGTGTTGACACAGGTGCTGTCATGAAGGGTGTTGGTGTGTGTGTGTGTGTGTGTGTGTGTGTGTGTGTGGGAGGGGCGGGGGGCATGATAAATGGCAGAGAATCTGATGACGACTTCTTTCTCCCTCTCTCCCTCTCTCCCTCTCTCCCTCTCTCCCTCTCTCCCTCTCTCCCTCTCTCCCTCTCTCCCTCCCTCCCTCCCTCCCTCCGTGGTTCCCCGGTCAGGGTTTGATGTGGCTCTGGACACTAGCCAGACCTTTGGATTTGTCTGACACACAGACGCAAAGTGGGATTAGATGACGGCGGGGTAAATACAGCCGTTTCCTGGGTACAGTTTTGTTTGTCATTTAAATCGCCAGAGTATGAATCAAGGGGCTATTCTAGGCCAGAGGAGTTTTGTGAAACATATTTTGCAAAATGTTTTTGGTCAGGATTTTCATATGACAAAAATATGCTTTATCACAACACAGATAGCATTAAGCCCTAGCACTCACTCACTAAACCCCATGATCTCCACATGGTCTGTTCATTTTGGCGTTGATTAAACTGACCCCAGGATCAGTAACACCCCTCTCTCGCCATGCCAAAAGCACTTAACTCCTCATTCACAATGCTGTAATATATTAGCATGTTATAAGTGTTCTGGACTTCAATAAAGCTAAAGTAAGAGGGACAATGGAACTACATATCCAGTCCTGCCCCAATGCCATGGCAACCATCTCTCTTCACATCAAAGAGTCTCTATTACAAGTTTACAAAAGTGTGTGTGTATGTGTGTGTGTGTGTGTGTGTGTATGTGTGTATGTGTGTGTGTGTGTGTGTGTGTGTGTGTGTGTGTGTGTGTGTGTGTGTGTGTGTGTGTGTGTGTGTATGTGTGTTGTGTGTGTGTGTGTGTGTGTGTGTGTGTGTTACAGTGGTTAAGGTGTTTGGTTTTGTAGGTCAAGGGTTCGAGGGTTTGTTCGAGGGAGACAGACGTTGTACCCACCCCACCCATACTTACTGAACCTGAGCAAGGTCACTTTTATATAGCTATAAAAAAAAAAATATGTATAAAAAATAAAAATGGGTGTAAAAGATAAAAATCAAAATGTAATGCTAAAATTGTGTGTGTGCCAGCGGCCAAAACACTGAACATGGTACAGACAGATCACGCAGTTGTGTAAAGCTGCTCTCCCGACTCATTTTTGACAGTTTGGTTTGACGGACTCTCACCCCTTTTGAAGACCTCATAGCGGATGGAGAAGCCGGCTCCGTGCGTCTCGTAGTCCGACACAAACTTGATGTACAGCTGGTTCCCAGAGGAGATGATGGGAGAAGGAGCGATTTTCCCGCAGAACTTCCCGACCAGCTGGTCCGTCTCGTCCTTCCCATCCCGAACCTCCACGTAGTCGTACCTGAGAGAGACGCATCAACGACACCAGGGATCGCGTTAGGCTTATCTAGCAACCATAGCTCGATAGGGTTGCCAGATCAGAAATCATCCTAATTAGTTGAGGTTCTGAGCAGAGGGATCTAACTACAATAAAGTCAAACTGGCCACACTCATAAGACCAAACACAGACCTTTACTGTGTAAAGCAAACAATGGCTGGGATTCAGTCACCATTCATCCTTTGATTAACAGATAAAAAGAGTACGTTGTTTCTTAGGGAATCACTAAAACTAATGTGTGAAGAGGATTTATGAATAAGAAGTGGATGGAATTTTATGTACAGTAAGTCAAAGTTAAAAACAGTTGATTGAAAACAGGACATTTCCATCCCTTAGGATCTGTACCAGGTGTGCAAGCATTTGCCAACATTCCCAATATTCCAGAATCTAGGAAGCCACAAAGTGACGCACAATAAGGTCACCTGATTTCATGTTTCGTGTGTGTGTGTGTGTGTGAGTGTGTGTGTGTGTGAGCGAGTGAGTGTGTGAGAGTGTGTGAGAGTGAGTGAGAGTGTATATGTGTGTGTATATGTGTGTGTGTGTGTGTGTATATGTGTGTGTGTGTGAGTGTATATGTGTGTGTGAGTGAGTGTATATGTGCGTGTGTGTGTGAGTGTATGTATGTGAGTGCATATGTATGAGTGTGTGTGTGTGTGTGTGTGTGTGTGTGTGTGAGAGAGAGTGTGTCTAAATATTTAGCGACTACTGCGTGTGCTTATGCAGCACAATTTCTGGAAAAAATAATAACTGCTAGAGCTTTACTGCAAGGTGTGATAAAGACAGAGAATCAGCTGCCAGCTGGAACAGGTCCTTTTTGAAGTTCATGAATTGCTTGATTTTACGCAGGAATAACAAAATAAAAAAACTTTAAAAACTGCTTGAGAGAAATGTTCAGTTTCAAGGTCACATGTTCACTTCTGTTTCTGCGCTCACAAACTGCCACTGCTGTACAGACAGAAACTCTAGCGGTTATGTTCCTAATGCAGAAACTCTAGCGGTTATGTTCCTAATGCAGAAACTCTAGCGGTTATGTTCCTAATGCAGAAACTCTAGCGGTTATGTTCCTAATGCAGAAACTCTAGCGGTTATGTTCCTAATGCAGAAACTCTAGCGGTTATGTTCCTAATGCAGAAACTCTAGCGGTTATGTTCCTAATGCAGAAACACTAGCGGTTATGTTCCTAATGCAGAAACTCTAGCGGTTATGTTCCTAATGCAGAAACTCTAGCGGTTATGTTCCTAATGCAGAAACTCTAGCGGTTATGTTCCTAATGCAGAAATCCTAGCGGTTATGTTCCTAATGCAGAAACTCTAACGGTTATGTTCCTAATGCAGAAACTCTAGCGGTTATGTTCCTAATGCAGAAACACTAGCGGTTATGTTCCTAATGCAGAAACTCTAGCGGTTATGTTCCTAATGCAGAAACTCTAGCGGTTATGTTCCTAATGCAGAAACTCTAGCGGTTATGTTCCTAATGCAGAAATCCTAGCGGTTATGTTCCTAATGCAGAAACTCTAACGGTTATGTTCCTAATGCAGAAACTCTAGCGGTTATGTTCCTAATGCAGAAACTCTAGCGGTTATGTTCCTAATGCAGAAACTCTAGCGGTTATGTTCCTAATGCAGAAATCCTAGCGGTTATGTTCCTAATGCAGAAACTCTAGCGGTTATGTTCCTAATGCAGAAACTCTAGCGGTTATGTTCCTAATGCAGAAACTCTAGCGGTTATGTTCCTAATGCAGAAACTCTAGCGGTTATGTTCCTAATGCAGAAACTCTAGCGGTTATGTTCCTAATGCAGAAACTCTAGCGGTTATGTTCCTAATGCAGAAACTCTAGCGGTTATGTTCCTAATGCAGAAACTCTAGCGGTTATGTTCCTAATGCAGAAACTCTAGCGGTTATGTTCCTAATGCAGAAACTCTAGCGGTTATGTTCCTAATGCAGAAACTCTAGCGGTTATGTTCCTAATGCAGAAACTCTAGCGGTTATGTTCCTAATGCAGAAACTCTAGCGGTTATGTTCCTAATGCAGAAACTCTAGCGGTTATGTTCCTAATGCAGAAACTCTAGCGGTTATGTTCCTAATGCAGAAACTCTAGCGGTTATGTTCCTAATGCAGAAACTCTAGCGTTTATGTTCCTAATGCAGAAACTCTAGCGGTTATGTTCCTAATGCAGAAACTCTAGCGGTTATGTTCCTAATGCAGAAACTCTAACGGTTATGTTCCTAATGCAGAAACTCTAGCGGTTATGTTCCTAATGCAGAAACACTAGCGGTTATGTTCCTAATGCAGAAACTCTAGCGGTTATGTTCCTAATGCAGAAACTCTAGCGGTTATGTTCCTAATGCAGAAACTCTAGCGGTTATGTTCCTAATGCAGAAACACTAGCGGTTATGTTCCTAATGCAGAAATCCTAGCGGTTATGTTCCTAATGCAGAAACTCTAGCGGTTATGTTCCTAATGCAGAAACTCTAGCGGTTATGTTCCTAATGCAGAAACTCTAGCGGTTATGTTCCTAATGCAGAAATCCTAGCGGTTATGTTCCTAATGCAGAAACTCTAGCGGTTATGTTCCTAATGCAGAAACTCTAGCGGTTATGTTCCTAATGCAGAAACTCTAGCGGTTATGTTCCTAATGCAGAAACTCTAGCGGTTATGTTCCTAATGCAGAAACTCTAGCGGTTATGTTCCTAATGCAGAAACTCTAGCGGTTATGTTCCTAATGCAGAAACTCTAGCGGTTATGTTCCTAATGCAGAAACTCTAGCGGTTATGTTCCTAATGCAGAAACTCTAGCGGTTATGTTCCTAATGCAGAAATCCTAGCGGTTATGTTCCTAATGCAGAAACTCTAGCGGTTATGTTCCTAATGCAGAAATCCTAGCGGTTATGTTCCTAAAGCAGAAACTCTAGCGGTTATGTTCCTAATGCAGAAACTCTAGCGGTTATGTTCCTAATGCAGAAATCCTAGCGGTTATGTTCCTAATGCAGAAATCCTAGCGGTTATGTTCCTAAAGCAGAAACTCTAGCGGTTATGTTCCTAATGCAGAAACTCTAGCGGTTATGTTCCTAATGCAGAAACACTAGCGGTTATGTTCCTAATGCAGAAACTCTAGCGGTTATGTTCCTAATGCAGAAACTCTAGCGGTTATGTTCCTAATGCAGAAACTCTAGCGGTTATGTTCCTAAAGCAGAAACTCTAGCGGTTATGTTCCTAAAGCAGAAACTCTAGCGGTTATGTTCCTAATGCAGAAACACTAGCGGTTATGTTCCTAATGCAGAAACTCTAGCGGTTATGTTCCTAAAGCAGAAACTCTAGCGGTTATGTTCCTAAAGCAGAAACTCTAGCGGTTATGTTCCTAATGCAGAAACTCTAGCGGTTATGTTCCTAATGCAGAAACTCTAGCGGTTATGTTCCTAAAGCAGAAACTCTAGCGGTTATGTTCCTAATGCAGAAACTCTAGCGGTTATGTTCCTAATGCAGAAACTCTAGCGGTTATGTTCCTAATGCAGAAACACTAGCGGTTATGTTCCTAATGCAGAAATCCTAGCGGTTATGTTCCTAATGCAGAAACTCTAGCGCTTATGTTCCTAAAGCAGAAACTCTAGCGGTTATGTTCCTAATGCAGAAACTCTAGCGGTTATGTTCCTAATGCAGAAATCCTAGCGGTTATGTTCCTAATGCAGAAACTCTAGCGCTTATGTTCCTAATGCAGAAACTCTAGCGGTTATGTTCCTAATGCAGAAACTCTAGCGGTTATGTTCCTAATGCAGAAACTCTAGCGGTTATGTTCCTAATGCAGAAATCCTAGCGGTTATGTTCCTAATGCAGAAACTCTAGCGGTTATGTTCCTAATGCAGAAACTCTAGCGGTTATGTTCCTAATGTAGAAATCCTAGCGGTTATGTTCCTAATGCAGAAACTCTAGCGGTTATGTTCCTAATGCAGAAATCCTAGCGGTTATGTTCCTAATGCAGAAACTCTAGCGGTTATGTTCCTAATGCAGAAACACTAGCGGTTATGTTCCTAATGCAGAAACTCTAGCGGTTATGTTCCTAATGCAGAAACTCTAGCGGTTATGTTCCTAAAGCAGAAACTCTAGCGGTTATGTTCCTAATGCAGAAACTCTAGCGGTTATGTTCCTAATGCAGAAACTCTAGCGGTTATGTTCCTAATGCAGAAACTCTAGCGGTTATGTTCCTAATGCAGAAACTCTAGCGGTTATGTTCCTAATGCAGAAACTCTAGCGGTTATGTTCCTAATGCAGAAACACTAGCGGTTATGTTCCTAATGCAGAAATCCTAGCGGTTATGTTCCTAATGCAGAAACTCTAGCGCTTATGTTCCTAAAGCAGAAACTCTAGCGGTTATGTTCCTAATGCAGAAACTCTAGCGGTTATGTTCCTAATGCAGAAATCCTAGCGGTTATGTTCCTAATGCAGAAACTCTAGCGGTTATGTTCCTAATGCAGAAACTCTAGCGGTTATGTTCCTAATGCAGAAATCCTAGCGGTTATGTTCCTAATGCAGAAACTCTAGCGCTTATGTTCCTAATGCAGAAACTCTAGCGGTTATGTTCCTAATGCAGAAACTCTAGCGCTTATGTTCCTAATGCAGAAACTCTAGCGGTTATGTTCCTAATGCAGAAATCCTAGCGGTTATGTTCCTAATGCAGAAACTCTAGCGCTTATGTTCCTAATGCAGAAACTCTAGCGGTTATGTTCCTAATGCAGAAATCCTAGCGGTTATGTTCCTAATGCAGAAACTCTAGCGGTTATGTTCCTAATGCAGAAATCCTAGCGGTTATGTTCCTAATGCAGAAACTCTAGCGGTTATGTTCCTAATGCAGAAACACTAGCGGTTATGTTCCGAACTTGTGACACCGGGGGGCGCTGTACCTCTTTTTACTGAGTCAGACCTTATCTTGAGGAATGTGGAAACACTGGAGTTATATCTAAATCTGCCATATGTCTATGATAGATATGTGTAATTGATAGAAGGGGGGTCCTGGGCTACACAATCCCTGGGCTACAGGCAGAAAAGTGTTGGGGAGGCACGGGGATTAGCCTTGCTTTCTCACCGACTGACAGCAGAGGCCTAGAAACTGTTCTAAGGTCTGATGTCTGTATGTCATTTCATTGGCTGTGACACACGCACATGTACACACACACACGCACATGCACACGCACCCGCACCCGCACCCACAGGGGCACACTAATGTAATGGAATTCTGCTGAATCCATATCACCCCCTTGCCTTCCTCCCCAAAGCCTCTCTCGTTAAGTTAAACATAAATACCCTAAAGCTAACTCCCCTAAGCACAGTATACATTCAGGGGGGGGTACAAATTACCAGTGAGGGGCGCCTTATATTTTTTAGGCATAATGACTGGCTTGACAAGACACACTATCCGCAAAAACCAACCTTAAATTACAGACAAAACAATTCCCAATGGCCGACCGCAAGGTTTGACAGCAAACACTACCTTCATTCAAAAAATGTACTTGAGTTTTTTTTGGGGGGGAGGGGGGGGCATTGGGAATGTAGACTCATGGTGAGACACCGCTCCACTGGTGTAAATGTGTTCCTGTGTGGTCCCTGTCACTCCCACAGCACCACCCACCCCACCCCACTCCACTGCACCCCCCCCCCCCACCCCCACTCCTAAAGTACGGAGCAACTTCCTTCAACCAGGCTGAAATTCACAGTAACGTCAAAGGAAATGCAAATGAAAGCAACAGGAATGGTCATGTGATGCATGACAGTGAGAAACCCCGCGGGCTGTAAATTGGGGGGGGGGGGCTGTTAGAGAAGGGGCGTGTGTGACAACAGAAACAGTGACAACAGGGGTGTAGAATAAGATTACAATTACAAGACCATGTGTACTATACTCAATGTTCATGGCTATAGATAGCTGCTAGGTTATCATACAACTGTACTTTATCTGACCTGCTTGTAGTCATTTCAATGACCTATGGGATGAGCTTATTGTACATTGCTTTGGATAGAAGCATCTGCCGAATTAATGTAATGTAATGTCATGGTCAGTTTTGTCTTTTAGATCATAGTGGATAAGGTGAGGATGTGAACAGGATTGGTTTGCTAGATCATAGTAGATAAGGTTAGGATGTGGACAGAAGAAAGCTTACCCACAATCCCGATTGCATCCTCCCCATCCCCTACCCTGTCTCCATGGTAACGTGTAACAGATGCTGAAGAAGCGGTATTGAGCGATGTGTTCCATTCCCATGGAAACCTGTTGACCAGCGGTGGGAAACCCCATTCCTAGAGGGCCACATCCATTTCTGGATTTTGCACTTCGCTTCTATAATTACATTTTTAATCAGCCCCAATCTTTATGTGATTTCACATTATAGCTGCATTATTTAATAAGCTCATGAAAGACAGCTGAATCCTATCTGTGTGTATCCATTATATCTGAAACACTTTACTGTGGTCTAATCTCTGAGTGAACTGTCATTGGTGTGTACAGCTAATTAGCTAAATGAGCCAGGATTAATTGGTGGAAGGGAAAACCAGAAACAGACACTGCAGTCCAGGAGCTGGGTTTCTCACCCCTGATAGAGGCCTGAGGATTGGGGCCTTCACTGGAAGCAGTGGAGAGAAGATTGAGGCTCCATGATGTCACACAGTGGGCGGGCCTACCATATACTGTCAATCACTTGCATGGACCAATTAAAAAAGACATTGCCCTGCAGCAGTGAAGCCACTGTAATTTATTATAATTTTTTCTTACAGTGGTGGCACATAACAATTTGGAGAATAACCCATACAATAATCCAACAATAACCCATTTTGGAGAAGAGTTCATCCCTACACCAGGCTTGGTTAAGGAATGTTCTAGAAGTGATGGCATCTCACAGCCAATGTACAGCAGACTGACCATAAGCTCATGCCTCCTGTTTTGGGTGTTGGGCGTTGGGACGTTTTCTCGGGTGGGGGGGGGCGAGTGTACCCCTTTCCTTCCCCAGGCAGCTGTCGTAACAGAGCCGGGCGTCTCATGTAAATAAAACCAGCTTTCACAAAGCTCCTCCCTCAGCAACTTTCTCCCGTCTCAAAAACCTGGCTGCACGCACACCTTTATCAGGATGCACTTACTGTGGAGTTTTACAGTCAATGGTGTTATTTTCCTAGCTTAAGCACAGAGAGGGGGACCAGGATCTCTAGATCTGAGTGTTAAAGCCCTGAGAGAGGGGAACCAGGATCTCTAGATCTGAGTGTTAAAGTCCTGAGAGGGACCTGGCTTATTTATTCTTTGCTCTTTTTTCACCTCTCATTGAGTTTCTTTTTCATTTTCTCTTCACGGACCACGTTTCCTAAGGCATGTAAAACATGGACACGCCTTGAACACAAGAACTTTGAAACAGAACACGTATGACTGGAAGTCAGGGGTCTAAAAGTTTGTTGACCGCTGCAAGGCTTGTGGTTTGTGCCGACGTGCGTTCTCACTGACAGTGACCGTTCAAACTGACCTCCGGCAATTCATCTCAGTGTTCCCCACTGACAAGGTTCCCAAGGGAAACAAATCCCTTCGACAGATATAGTCCTGAGCTGTTTCAGAATAGAAGGCTCAGAGCCAGAAAACTGCACCATACTTCCGTTTCAAACGCAGACTCTAGAGAGAGAGCGATAACCTTGAAAACATGCCAACAAACACACATCACTGGGAACAGATCTATAGCTGACTCACTCTTCAGTAAAAAAACAACGATATGGTAAAGTAACAATGGTGCTTAGTCATGGAATCTTCCAGTTTACTTCATCTACTGTGCCCAAGAGGAAAGGTCGGCTTTTTTCCCCCCACCAAAGGTGCATTTAGTGCACCCTTATAAAATATCCTCCGGTCACCAGGAGGGATCATGTTGTGTGCAGAGTCTTTAACCGTTTTTATTCATGCGGATCTGTAACTTATTAGGCTAATGATTTTGATGGAGCTCCCTGCATACCGTCCCAAACGGCCCAGATACCGTCCATCTAGGCCGGGGGACACACAGGTCGTCCTCATCTGGAAGAGATTACCAAAGAAAAAGCGAAAGAAAGCAGAAAAAAAGAAAAATAAAGTCTGCAACTCATTCACCTCTGCAATCTGCCTCAGCGTGGGTCCTGCCTGCCAACGCCCCTGGCCCCCGGCCCCCCCCTGGCCCCCGCCCCCCCCGCCCCCCCCAGGTCTGCGCTGAACTCATTCATTAATCAGCCGCAGTAACCAAACCGCTGGTTAACGGATCCTGGAGTGTTTAATAGAGTCTCACCATTAACAAGCTTTCAATCTGAGAATGGGGGAGGGGCTATCGACTCTACAACCCAGGAAGAAGGCGGAGTCTCTACAATCTGCCCAAAATCAGTCAGGACCCTTCCGCAAATGATATTCCAAAGTATCCAGAAACATCTGAAATAAAATGACAACACCCAGAAGCTTATTTAGTTATTACTTTACACAGAGCTGTGAGTGTGTGGGACAGTATCAGCGGTAGAGGGCCTCTGCATGTTAATGAGCAGCGCTGAATGGCCGCTCTCATCTTTATGCATTATTTTGTTCTCATGTACCTGAAGCTCAGAAGTAAGCCTACTATGGCACTTAACTGTAGTTTGTGGGTTTATGAAATGACTAACGCTATCGTTTGTGACACTGGTGAATTTGCCTCGTCTCACATATGTGCTCCTGTGAGTCACTGTGATTTAGCACCTGCTAAACGCCTAACTTTAAATGTGAAGCAAAAACAGCCTCTTTTTTACAAAACAAAAAGAAACAGAACATGGCAGAGGCAAACAAAAAAATTAAAAAACATCTCTCTGGTTTTGTAATGTAAGGCAGCTCTGCTGCGCTTTATTGCTGTATTCTTCAGATAATGGCCTCTTTAGAGAAACACAACACCGTATCTCTCTAGACCTGCATTAACTGTTCGTCTGAATCCACTGGGTATGATTAGACTGTTTCCCACAATGCAACAGTGTGCCCCAGCAGGGGACGCATCCGTACCCTGCTGGGGTGCTGATGCAGATTTGAGGGGGTCAGACTCTGGGGGCGAATCCTCCGACGCATCAGGCCTGGGTAGACAAATTAAAGTAAGGAACGCACATTCAGGTCACAGAGGAAATAAAAAACAGGAGAGGGAGAAATCCAGTGATCTCCGATTCACCTCGTAAATAAACACGTTTCTGAGGGATGCTGCCTTCTGCTACCAGTCCATCTGCGCCATTACGACTAAATTTAGTCTCACAAGATAGAGAGAGAATGGAGAGTGGCTGTAAATAAAAATGGTGAACGTACAGGGTAATCTGCCAATAATATTTTCCTTCTGAGAGAAGGAATAAAAAAAAACCTTATGACTCCGATCATAATCTTTTCTCTCAGGCAATCTCAGCAAGGCTTTGGATGTGGAGGTAGAGTGTTATTGTACTGTAACTGTATATTATAATCATTACTGACAGTATAAATCTGTACTTTACAGTTCCAGCATACCTCCGGATGGGAGCACTGTGAGGCCTAAGCTCATGGAGGGATGGCGTTTAGGAGACGTTTACGGGGTCAGCCATGGGCAGATCCAAGTCTATTTCCCAGCATGCATGTGTGTGTGTGTGTGTGTGTGTATGTGCGTGCGTGCGTGCGTGTGCGCATGTGTGTGTTTTTTTTTGGTGAAATGATACAAAAGCAACATATCCTGGGGGAGGGTTTGATTGGAATGTTTTCCCACTTCAGGAAGGGGCCCACGAACAAAACAGCCACTTTAAATAAGTCTCTCCTAACGGTTTGGGGGAAAAAAAACTCATCTCGGGGGGTGTTAACAAACACCCAAACAAACAAGTGTCCGAGGAGGTGAATGAGAAGCCGGCGTGGGGGGTGGGTACATTGGTCAGACCGTCAGGGAGACCAGCCGTGTCTCGAGGGCCGCTAAGTGAAACCATTAGCGAGCTGTCACTTAGGCCAAAGTTTAACACTGTATTTGAGCGCGCTCCAAGGCGGGCCGCGTCTCTTTTTCAGAAACCCAAAGGGGACATACCTCACCACTCGCCAAGTCCCGCTTCGCTTTTTTTTTTACAACATGTGACATTAATTAACCCCCCACCACACCCCCACCCCCGCGGCTCTCTTCAGACTTGTCAGCGGTTTTTACAGGAGAGGAATGAGCAGCTAACTGTGTGACTGAGACTACATTACCGCGCAGAAACACAGCGGTTTTTACGTGAGAGTAATGTGCAGCCAACTGTGTGACTGAGACTACATTACCGCGCAGAAACACAGCGGTTTTTACAGGAGAGGAATGAGCAGCTAACTGTGTGACTGAGTCTACATTACCGCGCAGAAACACCGCGGTTCAAGCGCCGCGATTTCAGACGGCCAAAAAAAAGGCGAAAAAACACCATCAATGACGGCACGCCTCGCGCAAACGGTGACCCTTTCCACCTCCCCGGCAGGCCCAGGGGAGGAGGTAGGCTGGCTGTTCTGTACAAACAGATAAATAAGAAAAATGAGCTCATTACCGAATGAGCAACATTAAGGCTTGGAGTACAGTGTACACAACTCCCAGCGTTAATGTTACGCTGGCTCAGTTTTACGGAGCGAGTCAATAAAGAGACAAATGTTCAATAATTTACGTGGAAAATAAATGGAGGGAAAAGCGCTTAAGGTGGCCTGAGTACTTCTCCACCGCACTGCATTAGTTTAGGTCCATCCTTAAACCCTTTGAAGAGTAGGTTTTTTTTCTAAGTCAGTGTTCTAGAACCAGTAGTGATTGTTACATCAGCATTAGAATGTTGAGTTAAGAACGTTCTAACCATGTTTGTGATCTTAAAAAGCGATGATATGCCCATGTGACCTAAAGGGAAGTGGTATATAATTTGGACAGTGGGTCTCCAGCCCGTTGTTACTGTGACCGTTGCTACGGTGATGACGCTAAACTGAGCAGCAGCCCAGAGGCCCTAGAACTGGCGGTACTTCCACGCTGGAAACTGCTGGCTGGACGGTTTGCGTTGGCCACATAACAGAAAATAGAAAACAGACGACATAGGTTCCTACCGTCTGCAACAGACTGCTCCATTTGATGTAGCCTAAATTCCTTTGCTTGCGATGCCAAACCAAAAACAAATTGAGCTGACATTCTCTCTCTGACATTCTCTCACTCTGCTAGTTTCATCGCCCTCTTTCCAAGACAGCCTTCCTGATTTTTATCATTCAGTTCTACGCAGTCACTAGCAGAACACAGAGAACAAAAGCGCTATAAGACGGAGGGATAAGATCACGCTGTGTGTGTGTGTGTGTGTGTGCGTCTGCATGTATATGTATGTGTGTGTGTGCGTCTGTGTGTATATGTGTGTGTGTGTGTGTGCGTCTGCGTCTATATGTGTGTGTGTGCGTCTGCGTGTATATGTGTGTGTGTGTGTGTGCGTCTGTGTGTATATGTGTGTGTGCGTCTGCGTGTATATGTATGTGTGTTTGTGCGTCTGCGTGTATATGCATGTGTGTGTGTGCGTCTGTGTGTATATGTGTGTGTGTGTGTGTGTGTGCGTCTGTGTGTATATGTGTGTGTGCGTCTGCGTGTATATGTGTGTGTGTGTGCGTGTATATGTGTGTGTGTGTGCGTGTATATATGTGTGTGTGTGTGTGTGCGTGTGCGTGTATATATGTGTGTGTGTGTCCGTGTATGTGTGTGTGTGCGTCTGCGTGTATAACCCCTCTTTTCTTACTGAAGTACAGGCAGGTAATGCCCCTGCCAGCTGGGCGTAAAGTGGGCAGAGCTCTGCGCTCTACAGACGGTTGGTATGGTGAACCCAGGCCGTGATCTGGGCCTAATAAACCCTCACTGGTATTCCAACAATCTCACACCTGCCTGCCAGTGTGGGGGGTGGGGGACATCTCAGGGCATGCTGGGATACAACTCTGTGCTCACTCTCACTCTCCAACTCAATTACCAACTCTGCTACTAAAGTACAAATACCATCTCTGCACTAAGGTGAAAAAATAAGGTTATCAGAGCGTGTGCGGTCAGTGTGCTGGGTCAGGGTGGGGTCAGTGTGCTGGGTCAGTGTGCGGTCAGGGTGGGACACTGTTGAAACACAAAGATCAAGTGGAATGGCCAGTCAGATCTCAAAGATCCCTCTTATAATGACACAGAGGACGACAGGCACGAGCGCAATTAATCACCGTCTCCCGGCAACAGCCTCGTTTGGGCTGCAGCCAGGAGTGAAGAATAAGACCAGGCTGCTGGCGAGGCCTACCAGTGAACCCAATGCTGAGAGAGAAAGCTGCTCTCCAACAAACTAAGCCTCACAGCACACCATGTTGCCACCAAAATATATATTCGTTGGAGCCGTTGGTGAAAATGCAGTGAATTAGCTCACTGCTGGGACTCCAGCAACATCAATCACATCTGAGGGTCCGTCTGAAGACCTGCGTCAAATCTAAACATTGCTGGCATTCCAAGATGTGGAACACTCCATCTCCGGCAGGCTACATCAATTAAAACCGGATTTTACTTTTTCTTTGTTTTTTTAAACTTCTCCATGCTCTGATTGAGAGGGGTACAAGGGGGTCTTAGGCTAATCTCCAGGTCCCAGCTGGGTGTTGAGCGTAATTGCGCTCCGCTTTGATACCCTCATCCTGATGACACGGGTGTATGGAGAGATCCAATGAATACAACAAATAAAAAAATAGAAAACAAGTCTCAGAAGAACTCAGAAAACACCCCGTTTGAATAATTTGGGAAAACATTTCCACAGTCAGGCCCGACAGATCTAAACAAAATCTCCGCAGACTCATGCCAATGAGACTTCCGTATCTACCATCAGGTCTCTGCCGTTAGCTTGTGTACCATCACATCTCTGCCGTTAGCTTGTGTACCATCAGGTCTCTGCCGTTAGCTTGTGTACCATCACATCTCTGCCGTTAGCTTGTGTACCATCAGGTCTCTGCCGTTAGCTTGTGTACCATCAGGTCTCTGCCGTTAGCTTGTGTACCATCAGGTCTCTGCCGTTAGCTTGTGTACCATCACATCTCTGCCGTTAGCTTGTGTACCATCAGGTATCTGCCGTTAGCTTGTGTACCATCACATCTCTGCCGTTAGCTTGTGTACCATCAGGTCTCTGCCGTTAGCTTGTGTACCATTACATCTCTGCCGTTAGCTTGTGTACCATTACATCTCTGCCGTTAGCTTGTGTACCATCACATCTCTGCCGTTAGCTTGTGTACCATCAGGTCTCTGCCGTTAGCTTGTGTACCATTACATCTCTGCCGTTAGCTTGTGTACCATCACGTCTCTGCCGTTAGCTTGTGTGCCATCAGGTCTCTGCCGTTAGCTTGTGTGCCATCAGGTCTCTGCCGTTAGCTTGTGTGCCATCAGATCTCTGCCGTTAGCTTGTGTGCCATCAGGTCTCTGCCGTTAGCTTGTGTGCCATCAGGTCTCTGCCGTTAGCTTGTGTACCATTACATCTCTGCCGTTAGCTTGTGTACCATTACATCTCTGCCGTTAGCTTGTGTACCATCACGTCTCTGGCGTTAGCTTGTGTACCATCAGGTCTCTGCCGTTAGCTTGCGTACCATCAGGTCTCTGCCGTTAGCTTGTGTACCATCACATCTCTGCCGTTAGCTTGTGTACCATCAGGTCTCTGCCGTTAGCTTGTGTACCATCACATCTCTGCCGTTAGCTTGTGTACCATCAGGTCTCTGCCGTTAGCTTGTGTACCATCACATCTCTGCCGTTAGCTTGTGTACCATCAGGTCTCTGCCGTTAGCTTGTGTACCATCAGGTCTCTGCCGTTAGCTTGTGTACCATTACATCTCTGCCGTTAGCTTGTGTACCATTACATCTCTGCCGTTAGCTTGTGTACCATCACGTCTCTGCCGTTAGCTTGTGTACCACCAGGTCTCTGGCGTTAGCTTGTGTGCCATCAGGTCTCTGGCATTAGCTTGTGTGCCATCAGATCTCTGCCGTTAGCTTGTGTACCATCAGGTCTCTGCCGTTAGCTTGTGTGCCATCAGGTCTCTGCCGTTAGCTTGTGTACCATTACATCGCTGCCGTTAGCTTGTGTACCATCACGTCTCTGCCGTTAGCTTGTGTACCATCAGGTCTCTGGCGTTAGCTTGTGTACCATCAGATCTCTGCCGTTAGCTTGTGTACCATCAGGTCTCTGCCGTTAGCTTGTGTACCATCAGATCTCTGCCGTTAGCTTGTGTGCCATCAGATCTCTGCCGTTAGCTTGTGTATCATCAGATCTCTGCCGTTAGCTTGTGTACCATCAGATCTCTGCCGTTAGCTTGTGTGCCATCAGATCTCTGCCGTTAGCTTGTGTACCATCAGATCTCTGCCGTTAGCTTGTGTACCATCAGATCTCTGCCGTTAGCTTGTGTACCATCAGATCTCTGCCGTTAGCTTGTGTGCCATCAGATCTCTGCCGTTAGCTTGTGTACCATCAGATCTGATGCCACTCTAAATAGCTCATTAAATGCCTCCTTGGTGTTCACATCATACTCCCATTGAAAGATGAGCACTAACTTAGAGCTACCTGTGGTAGCTCTGCCCTTGATCATGAACACGCCCCTATTCCCTGATTGGCTAATTGAGACCCAATGGGATTAAAGTGGCCAATAGTAGGGCTGCTGGGAAGCTCATGGTCTTAAGGCTCTGTTCCAGGGAATAGGTGGCCCCCACAGCCTGGTACTCATTCTTAAAGGGTAACTAACCCACTGTTTCAGCCTGTCTCTGCCCACGAAACAATTTAGAAAAATACTTTGTGGGGTGAACGAGGGAGAGGGGTGGGGGCGGAGGAGCTACATTGAACAAATGATTACGTATAACTCGGATCAAACTGTCAAACTAGACGTTGCAGATAAAATATGAATCAAGATTCAACAACTGCATGGCCTATTTCTCACCTCAATCTTCAGAAACATATTTTAGTGGACTATTTAGGTGGAATATAGAACGGTTTAAATAGAGGAGCCGAAACAAAAGTAACGTAGTGGGTCTAACCAATCAGGTGTCGGCTGTTTCCGTTGTGGGCGACAACAATTATCCATATGACGTAGAGGCCCCTCCAAAGAGGTACTCTGACATCACGATTGGGGCGGGGGCAGTGTGGGGGGCAGCACAAACACGCTTTTCTACCAGTTTCTCCTGATTTATGTTATTATTATGTTATTATACATGTTCACAGCAAGAAAAAAAAAGAAGTGATGTGTAGTACCCTTTAGGGCTCTGTTCCAGGGCATGGCGTGCCCCACGGCCTGGTACTGAATCTGGACCATGGCAGTAGCGCGCTGGGCGGCGCATAATTGGCACACCCCATAAATGAGCAGTGAACCCACGTTCTCGCTCCGCTTCTGTCCTCCGCTCACAGCCCGTTTGGAGAGGACACTGGCACAGTACCAGCTCCAGCTTTTCTGGCGCCCTAGGTGAGATTACGGACTGGGGGGGTAGGAATTCGGGGAGAGATAGTGACCGTTCCTGTTGCTTGTGCCTATGCCTAGAGCCGGCCCTGCTCTGTCATATCAATAACTCATGAGACTGAGAAAGCCTGGAGTTCTTATCTTGACTCGAGAAAACAGCAAGAACAAAGCATTCTGGGAGAACTTTGGCTGTGGGCTTGTGAACTAGCTCGAATGCTTTGTGGAGAACTGCCATGTATAACACACACACACACACACACACACACACACACACACCTCCTCTCCAACCTCGTTAGGTTTCCTGGTAACTCTGTGTGACACAGAACTGGGAGCAGGATTTCCTCAACAGGACGGTTGGGAAAATAAATATGCCCGCATCCCGGATTTCCCAAAATGTCCGTATTTACCACCGTGTCCTTTTCCCAAATCCATTCTGCTTTATTTACCACTGTGGCCTTTTCCAAAGCCATTCAGCTTGAAGCCAAAGGCCTCCCAGACGGGCTGGGTTATTGTACGCGTTTATAGGAGCGCCAGGGGGGTAAGGGGATGGGGGCGGGTGATTTAGGGACCGTGCTTGTTTTAGCGGAGCACGCTGATAGCCGTTTGCTTGCTCTGATAATTAGGGCTGTGTTTCACAGCACTCAGTAGCATGTGTGTTCTGTTTACCGCTAATTACATTACAGCGGCGCACTGAACCGTGGCCCATGGCTTTCCTCAGACCCGCGCTGAATTCCCAACAATCCCCTTCCCATTTTCATCTAACGGGGGGTGCAGCTGACCCACACCGGCCTCTACACGCAACACGAGGTCCACTCAGCCTATCCACACCCACACTGGCCTCTACACGCAACACGAGGTCCACTCAGCCTATCCACACCCACACTGGCCTCTACACGCAACACGAGGTCCACTCAGCCTATCGAGCTGAAGACCAGGGTCCCCAGTCAGGGGAATTAAACACTCACTGCACATTCAGGGGTGACATCACAGTCAGTAGCCACGTTCAAACGCTAAACTGATGTCCTTGAACTCCACTGCATATCGTTGTCGTTGCACAAAAACCTTGTTTCACACAAAAAAAGAGTGAATTTTCAGAAAGAGCGCTCCCAGTTACCAGCACAGCTTTGCGGTTTAGTCACCCGAGGTTTTGAAAGAGCTCAAATCATTGCTGTGAGACATTGAGAAAGCTGGATGAGGGCTTCCAGTGTGTGTTAAAACAACACACAAAAAACGACACAATCAACGGACGTGCAAAGTTTTTTATGACACTGACAATTTGTAAAAAAATAAATAAATAGGTGACTCAGTTTTGATCACTCTGCCCCAAAAAAAGCTCAAGTCTAATCCCATCAGTGAGGAGACAAGTCAAGATTTTATTATTTTTACCTCCAATCAATGAAAGTTTCATTTTCATTTCAATTTTCATCAATCAAATAAATATCATGATGCTGAATGAACCAAGAGCCAGCATTTGCTGTTAATTCCTTTAATCATTTCATATCAACAGAGTTCCCACCTCAGAAATATAAGTGTGGGAGGAAAAAAAAGCCTAAAAAAATCCCCTCAAACCAGTAGTAGTCCGTTTAATTACCGCTTTACAGAAATAAGCAATTAACTGCTACAAATGACCCCCGGGCACCATAAAAATCCTTGCTAACCACTGAGAGCCTTTTGGTTGCTGAGAATTCCCACATATTTATTTACCTGTTTGTGTGAGCTCGGACCCTGCACACCTGTGGTCTGCCACCCAAGCTGCCGTATGAGCTGTGACTGGGATTCAACTCTCTAACGACAACAATGATAAAGATGTTTGGCAAGGCCGGACCAAAGGCAGGACAGGAGCGGAAAGGATGTCTCCAGCACCTACTAAAGATGGATAATCTTTGGCAGATAATCTACTGAAAGAGCTGAACTATCCTGCAGCTCGTCAGTGTTCTGGCAACAGTTGTTGTTTTTTTTTGTTTTTTTAAACGCACAGACACAGGAAATGCATTCCTGCCTCATTCCATTAACAAAAAGAATTGTTTCCTCCCTGACCCCCTCTCGCCCCCCCGCTCCCCCCCTTTCCCCAGTATCTGTCAGCGTCTGCCGCTCCTTCAGCGTTTTATTGCTCCCCTGGTGACGAAACGCGATCCGATAGTAGTCACGGACCCCCATCTGCCAGACAGCGGCAGTCACCGGAGCTCTGATTTACACACAGTTTACAGAGCATTCAAACGCAAGCGGAGCATAATACAGAGGGTAATTTATGGCCTTTAGCGAAACCTGAGGATGCACACATTACGGGCCGGGCGCTCGGAGAGACCAGCATTTGTAGCGGAGGCACATGTGGTCCCTCCAGGACAAACAGACGCACTGTGCTTTTGTAAAATCCCTCCAGAACAAACAGATGCACTGTGCTTTTGTTTCTTGTTTTTAAAGTTACTACAGGCACAGAGGAGTGTGGCATGAGATTTCACCGTCTGTGAAAAGAGCTAAAAGGTCAAATCCCTCTCCTTTGATACCACCCCAGAATCACATGAAACGAGCATTCAGATTTGATAATCCATGATGTAAAAAAAACAACTATTGTGTGTTACTGCAGTGAGTGTACTTCATCAAATTCTCCCAGGAATAAAAACAAATCTATTTTATAAGAATATCAAACGTAGTTACCCTAATGTACGCTAGACCAAGCATGAGAGCCTAGATATCTGTGGGAACAGCAGGTGGCGCAGTTCAACATAGAAATTCAGAAAACGCTTTGAAGATTGAAGGACTTACTTGCATTCTCTGTTCTCCAGATCAAAATGAGGGTTGAAGTTGATTAAGATTTTCTGGTTAGGTTCTGGAGCCTGTATCACCCACACGCATTTCTGAGATGCAAAATATAACGCTGGATATCCGGGTGAAGTGAGATAATTAGGATTTGAAATTAGGATGTTACCTCCACATTTTTCTGCAAAAGAGAACATACAAAAAAAAGAAACAGTTTTAAAATCGTCAGGTTTATTTATCACAAAGGCTAATCATGAATTACCAATGGATCACTGACACAATGTCAACTTCTTCATTTCCTCGACAGTGCACGATGATAGCAAACAAATACAATATTTTGTGTCAGGACGTCTCACACATAGGCCAAACGATAGGTAACAAAACGCAATACTTTAAACAGTGTTTTCTTTTTTACACTACAGTAGAGTTTCCATGAATCTAGGGGACAGTTTGAGCTTGTTTTCATATTGATTCGACTGTCTGAGTTCTTAACTGAATCTGGGTAGCCTAATATTCCAAATTAAAAACTAAACATAAAACGTTACAATAAAATGCCGTGCCACGTTGGAGGCTAGGTCTACTGTAGAGTCATTTTGATCATTCTAGTATCCCAATAAATTGGCATAAACTGTCGAATTACTTTTTCTAAAAAATGCAGTTCTCCGTTAGAAACGACAAGGTTGAGTCCAGTGAAGCCGCCACTTCCCCGCTTACCTAACGCGTGATATAGCGCTGCCTATGTCCGCCATCCTGCAGCTACTAGCTGGCCTGACACACGGCAAACAACATCCAAATTGTGCAATTTATTACATTTGTGAGGTGCAACATAAGCCATGTCTTATTAATTACCATCACGAAATATTTCCCGGCACTGTACGACAAATAGTAGCCTATTAAAACATAGTAGTTTATAGACCATGTACAGACATAATATTTAATCGGATACAATGCATAGATTCAGAGGTCATTTAGCCTTCGCAAAAATTGCGGATGATCTAAAAACGGGCTGTACCTACTCAATAGCATTTACCTAGCCTACGTGGTGTGGAATTAATAGGCTCCAGTCCCGATCAACCTAACCTTGTCATCTAGTTTAGCCTACTTGATATTATAAGCAAATTCACAAAAAAATCTCCGTCACTTATTTCAAATCTAAGGATTATTTAAATGACATAATTCATAGCGCAGCTTTTCGAAACCCCACCATGGGCAACAATTGCCTGGGCGCTAATATTAAAGGCGGACGGTTTGGCAGTAAACGACAACGTTAATTCCACAATTGCGGCCGCAAAACCGACTAGAGCGCTCAGGATTGACCTCTCAAAACAATCAATGCGAAATGACAACACGCGGTCGGCCATCCGATCTTCTGCGGCCACTCAATAACTCAGTGTTTGCTTATCATATCGCTAGTTTGCACAACTTGTCAATACCCATGGCCATGCCTTGAGTTCAACATTCAAACGGAGCCTGCGGCGCTTACACAGTCCAAACACCGCCTTAAATTCACTGATGAAATCTTGTGTCGAGAATGACAGTAGCCTACATAAGTAGACTTCAATTTGACCAACTTTAAGTAAAAAAATTAAACCATTACATTGTGTTCTTGAAACGTCGGGGATATTATTCTTAAAGCTATAACGAATATCATAGCCTGAAGTAGGCTATTCAGAATAGGCTGCAGTAGCCATACTTTTACCTTAAAAGCAATCCAAATATAGATAGAAGAGGTTTACTGTATTACAAATAAGGCACGGTAGACAGAGTATCAGGTAGATTTTTAAGCACCATATCGAGCATTTATCTTAGGCTACCCAGAAGTTTCCAAACGGTTAAACACAGCTCACACGCCAGGTTTAGAAACCTACTCTAGGGCAGGAAGCGACATTCCACTGACCGGCAAAAAAATCAGCTTTGGGGTTAAAGACACCACTTCTCAAATATTAGCCTACAATTGGTCTCATTTGCGACTTACCACTGAGAGCTTGGGCAATGACGATTTTACTTAAAATGAATAGCGCTAATCCACAATGCATCCTTGAGTTGTAAGAAAAACATAAAACCAGAAAACTGAAAAAAATCACTCTCCTCGGAGAACTTGTCCGCTCAGGTGATGCAAAGCAAAAAGAAAAACAGAAAAGAAAAACCCGAAATGTCTCAACGTTGAAAAATTTCGTCTAATATGTTTCAAGACTCCTGCATTTTGTCATTTAGCTACGGTGTCCTACGTCCTTTCCCAGTCTTGAGTCCCTCGCAGACGCTGGCTTTGCCATTTCCTCGTAGATCGGAGCCAACACAAGTTTAGGGAAAATAACGACAAAAAAAAAAACTATTCACAAAATTCCCGCAAAACGATTACCACGGCGACGTAATCCCCCTTTGGTGTCCAAAAAGAAGAACAGATCTAAAGACTGGCAGATGTTAAACAGATATTTTTTTATTGAAGTGTAAAGATTCGCGTATTACGATCACGGCGTTCTCGCTCTAGCTCTCTGCTCAGCCTCGCGCGTCTGACAAGACACGAGTTGGTGATACAAACATCTGTAGATGGTATTACCCCCGGCTACTCCCCTAAATTACACCCCTTCCTCCGTGTGGCGCGCCGAATCACTCGCTGCCTGCGGCTAAGAACACCAGAGATCCCGCTGATTGGTTTGAACGCGATGTGCAAAAGTGAAGCGAGCCTCATTAGTACTGGATACGAATCTCGCAGCCCTCAGACACTTTATTTAAGCGACGGGGAACATACGCGCTTTTGCCCCCGCGCGCTCATGTAACGAAGGAGACTGCTGTTCGCGGAACTTGCAAAAGCAACACCAATCTACTATAAACAACCAGAGACAAAATTATAATTTTCATCTCCGTGCATTAATTCATTTTGTAGATCAGTAGCCTACTTAGCCGTTTTCCAAAATAATTCCCATAGCTAAATATTCCACCATTGGCAGTATTTTTTTAAATTACGACATTAAAAAGCTACATTCATCATACAATTTTTCTTAAAGCTCCCATTTAATGTAGCCTACTCATGTTAATGTTATATATTTACGTTGAACATAACGATGTGCTATGCATTTGAAATAGTTGCCCACGTACGACACACCAAGGACTTCAGTCTGCACTGATTGGTTCAGTCTCTGGCCAAGGTAGGCTATTGCAGGTTGTCATGGTGCATGCACTGAATGCAATTCAGACTATTAAGACTGATTTTCGAGTGTATTTCCGTCACTCGACTGGAGAATAATAATTAAATAAACATAAGTAAAACAAAACGTATTTTTTGCCTTAGTGTTAGCCTAATCGTGCACGCATGATTCAGTAATCCATTTTAGATGCCATCGCTCTTAACGGTTCACATTAAAATGAGTTTAGATTAGATTGGAACCATTGGGGAACATTAAGACTAAAGGCACTATTACGCACACTCCGGTACATACTTTATACAGACATCCACGTTAATTAACATCAAACTCCACACGAGCGTCCCTTGCTGCTGCAAAAGTGAACTGTTCAAATGGGAACCCTCGCTGTAGCTAACACACACACACACACACACAGTGCAACAACCACGCCCAACCAATGGATGCACGCTTTTTGCAAACCTGTAAATATGAACTGAATGCGCACCGCGTGGAGCTTCTGCTGGTGACTCCAAAGTAGATGATGGCGCCGATTCGTCGCGCTGCATTATCTGATAAGAAAAAAAGCCTAGTATGAGAGACCTGGCGTCAGATTTCAAAGCGAAGGACGACTATAGCGAACATCCACAAAGGTTCTTAGGAAAGGTTTTTTTCACATGTTATTTTTGGTGGAAAGGCCTGTCCATCTCATGGTAGTCTACTGAACATCACCTGCGCTCTAGTTCCTGAAACCATCGATTTGTCAACATATCATCTTCCCTTCGTTTCATATAATCTTCCACGCACACCACAGTGAAGGTGTTTTGTAACAAAACACCACTCGATGAAAACACAACGTGCCAGACTAAAGCCGTACTTACAATGAGCCATTTTACCGCTCTTAGCTTTTGAAACTGACACCTTCCGTGTGTAATGCCGTTGGTGACCTGCTGTAGGCATTTTAAAATTAGGCTATGCTGTTTCACAGGGAGCACCAATTCGTTAAGGAACATATCATGATAATTAAATTGAAACATAATTAAATTTCCGGTATTGTCAGGTGTTCATGCATGGTGGCATCCTATCCACATGTTTGCTTTATGTTGTTACACAATAATATAATGTATACTTAATAACTGTTTAAGTTATTCCTCAAAATAATTTCCTGCCGTAGCTGATACTGCAGGTATGCCACAGACAAGAAGAGACATTTGTCACTGAACAATAAACGTTTGAATTAATTTACATACACCTTTATATTTGTCATATCAAATACTTTTATGAGTAGCCTAGAATAATTGCGCGCACACACACACACACACACACACACATATTTGTGCTTTTATTCAGGTACTTAGAAATTACATTATCGACTTGTGCTTAATTGTGCTCTGTTGACATTATGAACTGCAGTCAGATCGGATGCCATTGTGTTTCAGCAGAGGATACATTAAACCTAAGCACTGTCTCATTATATACAAAATAATGCATTGATTTAAAACAGCCACCTCTGGAGAGTTCCTACACCTGTAGATGGCATTAGAAATTCTACAGGTATAAGAACTCTTCATTAAGATGGATTTCGAGCTCTCGCTTGACAACCCGATAGAACAAAGGGATCTATTAATTTTCGGATGGGTGAGGGCATTCCTATCTGAAAGGAACAGAAAGAGAGGCACAATGTGAGCGGCGTTTAGATCATTTGTTAAATCATATGCCAGCTTTAATAAATTCCTGAAGAATAATTAGTTAATCACAAAGACAGAACCCCCCCCCCACCCCCCCACCCCACCCTGAGAGAAACGTCTGCCTGATTTCATTCATTTATTTTTGTTTCTTCTCATCTAACCAAGACAAAAAAGCAGATGTTTGTTCATACAATAAACCCCTAATATGAACATGGAGGGAAAATAAAATATTATCCAAGCAAAGCTGTCTAAATGGTAATTCAGAGTCAAAGGGAAGGAAGGAGAGAGAGTGGATTCCCATCCTCAGACCCGCCGTGTTTTATAATTAAAACCATGAAATACTTCCACTTTTACATCAAATGATTGGATGTCCTAAGCCATGCTATTCTAGATGTCATGCATGCAATTATTCAGAATTTTATATCTTAAAAAAATGGTTCCTGCTTGCCAAATTAGTTTCCATTGGCTATTACGAAGGTCAAGCATTAAAAAAAGGTCTTTTACATTTTTTATGGGATTATCAGAATATGTGATGGCAGAGTATATACAATCATAAAGAGTCGTTACAATGCATGGACTTGAGTTGGGTTTAATCACGTTATGAATTGAGTTTGGTTTAATCACGTTATGAATTAATGTTTGAGTCACTGTCCTGATCAGGTTCCAAAGAAGTAATTAGAAGTAACTATTTTTCAAAAAAGTTTGTATATTCAATACCCATTTTATTTGAAATTATATTCATTATTAAACAGAAATACAGAAAAAAGATAAAACACAAAAACTCACATACACACACACACGCGCATGCACACACACACACACGCACACACGCACACACGCAAACGCACACACACACACACACACACACACACACACACACACGCGCGCGCATGCACACACACACACACACACACACACACACACACACACAGGCATACACACACAGACCCAGGCATACACACACACTGTAAGGATCTGAGTAATGCCTGTTATTTGTATCGTTATTTTGTATGTATTGTTTATTCTTAGTTTGTATTCTGGCTTGTATATTTTCCGGTTTTTCCTAGTTGTCCTTTGTCTGCTTGTTTACTTCTGATCTGTCACTCCCTGTTTACGTCTCTGTACCATTCGGGTGATCTCATTGGTGTTCGGGTTCCCTCTTGCTTCACACCTATCTCTGTGCACTTAGATTTACTAATTACCACTAACATACTAATGATAGATAAGATCTACTAACTCCATTAACAAACTAACTTGTATATACTTACTAATCATACTAACGGCAGGGGTGTGTATAGTTACTAATCTCACTAACATATTAGAGCGCACATTTTTCATGCTGTTCTTTCTCTGCTAATCATTCTCAGCTGCATCTGATCTCCTCTTCCTGTCATCTTACTCTATGCACGATTTCCTGAAACTCCAGGTCATCTGTCATTGTGTATGTTTGGAATCCAGTCCGCGTTTTCCCTAGTTGTCTCTGTGGTTGTTTAATTGTTTCCCAGATGTATTTCATTGTCTCTCGTTTGGAACCCCGCCCCTCACACACCTGATTCCTCTTGTGTCATTAGTTACTTGTGCATTTAAGCCCTTTGTTAGTTCCAGTCTGTGTCGGATTGTCGTTTTACTTTTCCTGTGCCTGCTACCTGTGTTTATGCCAGTGATCTGTTTCTGCCTCAACGATACCCTTTTGTTACTACTATTCTTTTGCCTTGCCCTTGTCTGCCCAGTTTGCCGTTCGACTTTGACCACGTTTTGTATACCGACTATTCTCCTGCCTGATCCTTTTGTACTGCCTGAAATCTGATTCCCTGGTTTGTCGACTTCCTGGATTGTCCCTCATTGCCCTATCGCCTGTCGTTTGTTTTGTACCTACCTACCTCTGATCACCTGGCTTGACCCCTGAACGGAATAAAGAACTCTTGTGCCTTATCCTGTGGTCTGCGTTTGGGTCCTTACCTCTACCACTACGGAGAACGTAACACACACACACACACACACACACACACACACACAGGCATACATACACACACACACAGGCATACACACACACAGGCATACACACGCACACACACACACACACACACACACTCATTGGTCTGTTGCCATTTCTGTCTCTTCCTTACAGTTTTCTCCAATCGCTTTCACACTAGTTTCAGAACCTTGATGTCATTTTTCAAAACTTTAGACACAAAACTTACAACCGATAATCAAAATTTTTTCAAAACTCTTTTTCCAATAGCTTGGATACAATACACATAAACCAAAGATAATTTGTTATTGAACTAAAATCATCAGTTCAAAATGACACTAACTTAACATCAAAGTATTACCATTTCAAAATGCAATTCACACATTACATTTTAGATGAAATTTCATTTCAGTTCATTTCATTACAATGATCTAACTATTAATTGTTACAACTGCTCAAAATGATAAGTAGCTGTTGCATAACTCTTAAAGCAAGTTTCATGGAAACTGAGGAACAACATTCCATGTTCACACCATGAAAGTTTCAGGATAACGAGATCCATTGACATCAATTTGTTACTGATGATTGATTTCACCTTCTGGTACGAGTATAAATGAGCGGTATCCAAAGCGACATAGCGATGCTGTAACATGGAGCAGGCAGGTGGTCACCATACAGGTCAAGCAGAAGAAGGAAGAGGAGGAAGACGTGGTGGTCAAAGGAATGGCAGGGGACAAGCACCACATCTGAGAGGTGGTCGTGGGCCTCGTTTGAGAGGTGTGGGGGAATGTGGCCGAGGACAAGGCCACGGACCAAGACAGCGGCAGCAACAGTGAAGGGTATCCAATGAGATCAGAGCAATGGTTGTAGACCATGTCATAAATCATGGTATGACAATGACTGAGGCAGCTAGAATGATTCAACCAAACCTCAGAACATCAACCGTGGCCTCAATCATCAGAACCTTCCGCAATGAGAACCGGTAAGTCTTCAGCATGCACCACAGTAAACATTACAGTACTGTAGGCTACTCTCAATTGTCAAATGACTGTATACTGCATGCCAATGTGTAGCACAGAGTAGGTGATGTGACTATGTAACTGTTCTACAGTATGACGGCATGTTCCTCCTGTAATTTTTCCTACAGAATTGAGACTAGACCAAACAGTGGAGGCAGAGGAAGACTCCTGACTGATGAACAAGAGCGGGCTGTGGTCAACTTGGTGCAGGCCAGAAATGACATTCGCCTTACCGAAATCAGACAGCATATCCTGGACAATAAAGACACTTTCAACAATGTGGACGCCATAAGTTTGCCAACCATTGCACGCATCCTGAAAAGGCACCAGGTTTCCATAAAACCGCTATACCGTGTGCCTTTTGAGAGAAATGCTGACAGGGTGAAGCAACTGAGGATTGAGTATGTTCAGGTATGTTCAGTTTTATGATGCCTGCTTGTGGAAAATTCCCCATCATTGTACTGTAATCAGTAATTATTTTTCCAACATGTGTTTTTACCTAGAGGGTGATGGCCCTGGATGCTGATGAGAACCATCACAAATTTGTTTTCATGGAGGAGGCAGGCTTCAACCTGGCCAAGACAAGGAGGAGGGGTCGGAATTTCATTAGTCAACGGGCAACCATCCAAGTACCCCGACAACGTGGGGCCAACATCACCATGTGTGCGGCAATATCAGAAGATGGTTTGGTGGGACGCAGACCTCGTATTGGCTCATACAATGCAAAGCTCCTTGTAGCCTTCTTTGATGAGCTAACCCTAGTCTGTAGAGCTGTTGGCGTGACCCATGTCATTGTGTGGGACAATGTAAGGTTTCACCATGCTCAACTGGTGCAGGCATGGATCCAGGCCCATCCACAATTCACCACCATGTACTTGCCCCCATACTCTCCATTCCTCAACCCAATTGAAGAATTTTTTATTTTTCTCCACATGGAGGTGTAAAGTGTATGACAGGCGCCCACATCAACAAGTGACCCTCCTCCAGGCCATGGATGACGCATGCAATGACATCACAGCAGACCAGTGTCAGGCCTGGATTCGCCATGCCTGGATTCGCCATGCCCGAAGGTTCTTTCCAAGATGTTTGGCAAATGAAAACATCTTTGTTGATGTGGATGAGAACCTGTGGCCAAATCCACAGGACAGGGTTGATGGAAATGAGTAATTGATCCTTTGTTTTGCTTTTTGTAAACCAGATGAGAAACACTGCAGTTTGTTTCGCAATACTTTTTTGTAGCTAATTGTTCCTTTCATTCAAAGGGAACCTATGTTGTGATTATGGTATTTCATCAATAAATTTCAGATTTGTTCAATGATTCCACTGCGTCTGTAGTATTCTCTCTGCTGGTCCTTTTACAGTGACATTACGTCTGTAGTATTCTCTCTGCTGGTCCTTTTACAGTGACATTACGTCTGTAGTATTCTCTCTGCTGGTCCTTTTACAGTGACATTACGTCTGTAGTATTCTCTCTGCTGGTCCTTTTACAGTGACATTACGTCTGTAGTATTCTCTCTGCTGGTTCTTTTACAGTGACATTACGTCTGTAGTATTCTCTCTGCTGGTTCTTTTACAGTGACATTACGTCTGTAGTATTCTCTCTGCTGGTCCTTTTACAGTGACATTACGTCTGTAGTATTATCTCTGCCAGGGCCGGATTAAGACTTCATGGTGCCCCTGGGCAACCAGCCACTCAAGTGCCCCACCCCGCAGCACACAACCCTTACCTATCCACAGGAGTGTATTAGTCCTTGAGTAGAAATACTTTTTAAGTGTACTGAAGTAACCTATTATTTTTCAGTATACTTTACTTGACTGTTTTTTATATATACTTTTAGCTTACTACTACTCCACTACATTTTCCATATATATCCTGTATATACATGCACTTTGAACTATTACCCACCCCCTTCAACTGCCGGCACCCGACACTTTACTCTTGACCTACACATTTGTAACTGTCTATTATATTGATATAGGCTTTATTTTTAGGTTTAGGTTCATATAAAATTATTCACATTGCTATTTATATTGTTTAGTCAGGAACTTGGAAACAGATAAGCCACTGTTGAGAAAAGCAGGACCAAGATCAAGAATTCCAATGTATCTGTACTTGTTGCATATGGCCAATACAAACTTGAACTTGCACTTGATATTGATATATCTTGACAATCTTATTATTAAACGTGAATGGTGAATAACTAGTAGTGTAGAGTTGTAGGAAGGGAGAGATGGACAACTTCACTTCTCTCTTTGACTACACAAACGTGTGTCATTTATTTGACATCAACATTGCAGCACTAGATTTAGTGTACTATCGCGGCGGCCCCACAAATTAGCTTTTATATAATTTTTGCTTTTAAAGCACTTCAACTTTCGTTTTTTAATCATGAAATGCTTTTGTATCAGCCAACATACTGATACTGAATGATAAACATATACAACGTTATAGTTCTAGTTAGCCGTTTTAGCTATATGTTTGCTAGCTAGTAAAGCCAGAACTTTCCTGCGAAGGGTGTCCATGGCACCAAGTTCCCAGTTGTGCAGCTCAAACACCGCATTTACCACCTCCGAAATGCGACCTCTCACCATAAACTCACGCAGGATTAGACTTTTTTTATTTTTTAATTTTTTTTTACTTGAATTTCTTGAAATTAGAATTTTGAGCATTCACTTTTCAACTTTTTATCGCAAAATCAGAATTTTGCGTACATGCTTTTCACCACTCGTTATTCGCACATGCACTTTTCAACAACGGGGGACAGGCAGACACGGAGCGCGGAGGCACACAGCCAGTCAGTTACCTACTCTCCTCGGCACGCTGCTGGGGCAATTCGCTGGTAGCTGTACTCTCGCTTGTGACGTTACTACCGTTAGCTGTTTTAGCAGAGCTGTCGGTAGCTAACGTTAGCTTATTAGCTTCTGTGCTGCATCCCCCTGGCAGTTCACGTTCTTCTACATTACGAATGAAGAAACTACCTATTTGAGGTACATTTTTTAAACTGGCTGTATTTTGAGTCTCTTTATCTTTTTTAAGTTGTCTTTTCGCACTACCACTTAGCTGTTGCCTCTTCATCGTTCTGTTGGTTCTGAGTTGCTTACGAGCTATGTTTCAAACGTCAATTCGTACTGACGTTAGTGGCATCTTCTGAATTAACCAATTATGATTTAGATTTTTTCGGTTTCTGGGGGGGGGGGCTACTTTGGTGCACTGGCTGCTCGCTGCTGGCACAGACTCAGCGCAGGCAGGACTTACAGCAGCTGCTACAGACACATACCACAGGCTGAACTGAGACACATTGTGGGACATGCTAACGTGATTTTTAAAAACTTTTCGAAACTAGTTTTATTGCAATTCATTATTATTGTAACATTATTTTTGTAACATTATTTTTTTTTTCAACTTTTTTTTTTTTTTTTTGGCTTGCTTGCTTGATGCCCCTGGAGCCTTGGTGCCCCTGGGCACGTGCCCAATTGCCCATATGGTTAATCCGGCCCTGATCTCTGCTGGTCCTTTTACAGTGACATTACGTGTAGCACCATTATGAAACATGTATCACATATTTTGTACTACAATATTCTATAATTGTACGAACAACTAAACAGTGAAAGGGGGTAAGTAGGTCAGTAGAGAGAAAGAGAGAGAAAAAGAGAGTGAAAGTATAAGGTAAGAAGAGAGAAACAGAGAGAGAGAGGGAGGGAGGGAGAAAGAGAGAGAAAGAGAGAGAGAGAAAGAGGCAACACAGCAGAATCTTGAAGTGCAAATCATACAGTGATATACCCCTAGGCCAGAAATATCAGGAAACATTTTACATACACATTGTTTAACATAATTATACTATGAATTACATAATTAACCATTAGTAATATAGTTGAGGGAATTCTAGCAGCCTTCACTGCCTGGTGATGAACTGAGGTCCCTCGATGGAAAATTTCCACAGACCTGCCAACTACCAAAACACCTGCCAACACACCTGCCTTTAAAAGTGCAAACTAAAGGAAATTCACCCAAGATTTTATTTTTTGGATTTCAAAAGATGGTGCCACTGGATCACTGTGAACGGCTATCATATGGGGGTTGAGTTTCCACAGTGCAGTGAGCATAGAGTGGACCAGGTGTTCATTCAGATAGGTCGGCCAGGTGTGCGGTCCGATAGGTGGGCCAGGTGTGCGGTCCGATAGGTGGGCCAGGTGTACGGTCCGATAGGTGGGCCAGGTGTGCGGTCCGATAGGTGGGCCAGGTGTTCGGTCCGATAGGTGGGCCAGGTGTGCGGTCCGATAGGTGGGCCAGGTGTTCGGTCCGATAGGTGGGCCAGGTGTGCGGTCCGATAGGTGGGCCAGGTGTGCGGTCCGATAGGTGGGCCAGGTGTGCGGTCCGATAGGTGGGCCAGGTGTGCGGTCCGATAGGTGGGCCAGGTGTGCGGTCCGATAGGTGGGCCAGGTGTGTGGTCCAATAGGTGGGCCAGGTGACACTCGGTACAGAAACACTGCAGCTGGCTGACTCCGCCCCTTTGCCGGTTGGTTTGAATGAGTCACTGTTGTTCTGCTGTAGAGAGCAAACTCCTTTGATAGGCCAGTGATCGACAGCTTACAGTCACATGTGATTCATGTAGCCTGACTCGAACATCACGACACAGTAAAATGTGTTAAATCAACACTTACAGAGTATATTTGGTTTCTATTAGAATTATACAAACTGGTTCAACTAATCAGTCATGTGAGAACCTGCCTGGGGTTGAAGCCCATGGTTGGATGTGATCCTCCAGGCTCTGGGTTCAGCAGGGTGGGGGGGGGGGCATGTTTGGGATACCTCCACAATGACCTCCACCTGTGCAGGATTAAGTCCGGTCACGGCTGCCACGCCCAGATCTTTGTGTGTCTGTAAGGACAGCAGGTGGGGTTTGGGGGGAGGGGGGTTGAGTTTCGTGGGAGAAACACCTCAGTATTGTGTACACAAAGGCTCAGCCACACCTCACGTGCCTCATAATATCCACCTCATTGCCTTGCTCAACTGTAACGATTGATCCTGGGCTGTAACTATTAACCCTGGGCTGTAACTATTAACACCTGGGCTGTAACTATTAACCCTGGGCTGTAACTATTAACCCTGGGCTGGGCTGCAGAAGATGGGGGGGTCTATAGCCTTTCCACAGTTTTTTTTTTGGGGGGGGGTTATTTCTCTTACTTCCCTGTTTTCTTACTGTCTTGTAAAGTGTCTGTTCCTGTTTCTGTTAAACGCACAATACACATTAAATTGAAGTTCAGTTTTGTTTTCAGCCATTGTCTGCATGGCTCAGCTAGCGAATGAGCTGTATTCACCAGCGCGGCTTCACTCATAGACTACATCACGGTCAAGCCTTTCATATACTGACATCAAAACGTTCTTCAGCTGTCATTCAGCGAATAGGTCCAATCCTTGGGCTAATGAAATAATTAAGAACAGAAGAAGGCCTTAAATCCAGAAACAGAGAGAGAGGCCTCATTGCCCATCCCTGGCTCACAAGCACAGTATCACTGCTGTGGTGGAGAATATTCTGGAAAGGCAAGAGAGGCCAGGTGCATAAAAAAGAACATCTGGGCAGGGGGGCCAGTGGCCAATCAGATAACAGACTCACTCATTCTACAGGCTGTTTAGCTGGGCAGAAGGTGGTACTCACTGTATTTTGGGTGGTAATGTTTTCAGACAGGCCAGATTCCAGCAGCCCTGATTCCAGCAGCTCTTGAAAGCACTGGGCACTCTGTTGTGTTTGAGTCACGGAAACTCAAGCCGCTCTACAAACAGATGAGTCATATGGCGTGCATGTGAGTCACAGCAACACAACCGTAAGATGAAACAACCATGACTCCTGATCCGCCGGTGTTACAGTTTAACGTGAGTCATGTGACACACAGGGGCTTCCCACGCTTCTCACAAATTGCTCAAATTTCCGACCCCCACCTCAATAAAAATGAGAAACGTTTGCAGCTTTTAATCCACTGCCTGCCTCAGGCTGCACTGCAGAGGTCACCCGACCGCTTGAGACCCAGCGGAAAAAAGTTTGAGTATGTTAGTTTATACAAAAGAGTATGTTAGTTTATACAAAAGAGTATGTTAGTTTATACAAAAGAGTATGTTAGTTTATACAAAAGAGTATGTTAGTTTATACAAAAGAGTATGTTAGTTTATACAAAAGAGTATGTTCGTTTATACAAAAGAGTATGTTAGTTTATACAAAAGAGTATGTTAGTTTATACAAAAGAGTATGTTAGTTTATACAAAAGAGTATGTTAGTTTATACAAAAGAGTATGTTAGTTTATACAAAAGAGTATGTTAGTTTATACAAAAGAGTATGTTCGTTTATACAAAAGAGTATGTTAGTTTATACAAAAGAGTATGTTAGTTTATACAAAAGAGTATGTTAGTTTATACAAAAGAGTATGTTAGTTTATACAAAAGAGTATGTTAGTTTATACAAAAGAGTATGTTAGTTTATACAAAAGAGTATGTTAGTTTATACAAAAGAGTATGTTAGTTTATACAAAAGAGTATGTTAGTTTATACAAAAGAGTATGTTAGTTTATACAAAAGAGTATGTTCGTTTATACAAAAGAGTATGTTAGTTTATACAAAAGAGTATGTTAGTTTATACAAAAGAGTATGTTAGTTTATACAAAAGAGTATGTTAGTTTATACAAAAGAGTATGTTAGTTTATACAAAAGAGTATGTTAGTTTATACAAAAGAGTATGTTCGTTTATACAAAAGAGTATGTTAGTTTATACAAAAGAGTATGTTAGTTTATACAAAAGAGTATGTTAGTTTATACAAAAGAGTATGTTAGTTTATACAAAAGAGTATGTTAGTTTATACAAAAGAGTATGTTAGTTTATACAAAAGAGTATGTTAGTTTATACAAAAGAGTATGTTAGTTTATACAAAAGAGTATGTTAGTTTATACAAAAGAGTATGTTCGTTTATACAAAAGAGTATGTTAGTTTATACAAAAGAGTATGTTAGTTTATACAAAAGAGTATGTTAGTTTATACAAAAGAGTATGTTAGTTTATACAAAAGAGTATGTTAGTTTATACAAAAGAGTATGTTCGTTTATACAAAAGAGTATGTTAGTTTATACAAAAGAGTATGTTAGTTTATACAAAAGAGTATGTTAGTTTATACAAAAGAGTATGTTAGTTTATACAAAAGAGTATGTTAGTTTATACAAAAGAGTATGTTAGTTTATACAAAAGAGTATGTTAGTTTATACAAAAGAGTATGTTAGTTTATACAAAAGAGTATGTTAGTTTATACAAAAGAGTATGTTCGTTTATACAAAAGAGTATGTTAGTTTATACAAAAGAGTATGTTAGTTTATACAAAAGAGTATGTTCGTTTATACAAAAGAGTATGTTAGTTTATACAAAAGAGTATGTTAGTTTATACAAAAGAGTATGTTAGTTTATACAAAAGAGTATGTTAGTTTATACAAAAGAGTATGTTAGTTTATACAAAAGAGTATGTTAGTTTATACAAAAGAGTATGTTAGTTTATACAAAAGAGTATGTTAGTTTATACAAAAGAGTATGTTAGTTTATACAAAAGAGTATGTTAGTTTATACAAAAGAGTATGTTAGTTTTTTTGACAAAAACATGTTGCTGTGAAAATATTTTTTAAAAAAAATTATATTAATTATTAATTATATTTTATCATTATATCTTGGATTTATAGAAAGACACAGATGTAAAATGAACAAACCATACTGACTATAAGTACCATGATTGACACCAATGTGTTTCAACCTGGTCTTCTTCACACAGCGATAATTAGGGATATATATTTGTGATTGTGTGTACTGAGGGTATATTGAAACACATACAGGGGCAAGGCCCAAATCAAGACCCTATCAATGTCAACAGGATGTACACATCACAGAGGTCTAATTGAGAAAGTGTTAAAAAGGCCCTATCCATATCCACAGGATGTACACATCACAGAGGTCTAATTGTGAGTGTTAAAAAGGCCCTATCCATATCCACAGGATGTACACATCACAGAGGTCTAATTGTGAGTGTTAAAAAGGCCCTATCCATATCCACAGGATGTACACATCACAGAGGTCTAATTGTGAGTGTTAAAAAGGCCCTATCCATATCAACAGGATGTACACATCACAGAGGTCTAATTGTGAGTGTTAAAAAGGCCCTATCCATATCCACAGGATGTACACATCACAGAGGTCTAATTGTGAAAGTGTTAAAAATGCTCTATCCATATCCACAGGATATAAATATGGCTGTGGTAGCCAAGACAACCTTTTTTTCCCCAAGTGTTTAAAGCTTGATCTACTGCATCTGTGGCACTGCTTTGGCAGTCTGGATTTCTTAAAATTTGTAGTCTGAATTTCTAAGAGAAGTGAAAGTGTCGGTTTATTAAGAAGAGAAGCGATACCTCCAGAGAAATGCGAGGGCCGTAAAGAGAGAGTCTGGCATCTTCTCAAACAGCGGGAAGTTTTCCTCACTGCTTCTGGATGATCTCGGATCAGTGTTCTTGCCGCTGCCCACTGATCTGGGATCAGCAGTGGGAAAAGGGGGCAGTTTTGAAGACAGAGACCGTAACGCAAGATTAAGCGCGAAAGGGAAACTCTTCTGTAATAAAATGGGGTGGCAGTGTAGTATAATGGGTAGGGTAGGGAACTGGCCGCTTCGATTCCCAGATAAAACACTGCCATCGTACCCTTGAGCTACAGGTACCGAATCTGCATTGTTTCAGTATATATCCTGCTGTATGATTGGATACTATATGTAACTGCAAAAAGGCGGGTAAGTCTCTGGATAAGAGCGTCTGCTAAAAAACATTTAAAGAATGGCTGCAATGCTGCCCAGCGTAAGTCTTGTTGTCTCAGTTGTGCCTGAATCTCAATTACGCCTCTTTATCTCTTTGGGCTCCAATGCTGGATTACTACCAAAAACAACAGCCTCTTATTTATAAGTTCTACCAGTTATAATTAATTAATTAATCAAAGTTGCTGTTTTTACATAATCAAAAGGACTTTATAAAAGGCCTTGCGGTGAAGTTAAAAAATACCTTATGGTCTGTGGAAATTGGGGAGTGGGGAGTTGACAAACATCAGAATGTTTGATGCAACACTTCATTTGTAAAATAAATTCCGATGCTCGGATAGTAAAGGATTTTAGCGCAGCGCTGCAGGAGCAATATGAGTCTGACCAGCAGCTTAGAATCCTCCAGAACATGAACAGATGCCTGCATGGCCAACAGACCAAATAAAACCAACACCACATTGCTTTTATCACAGCATGAAAACGGACTAAGCACTAAAGATGAAACATACAGTATGTGTGTTAATGTGATGTCGCTAGTTTGGGACGACAGATATGAATGATGAACCACGCTGGAGCACAATTATAGAACACACAATAAAGCACAAAAAATAAAACTGCCACAGGATATGATGTCATCCCTGGGGAAGCAGTAAGAGTGCCCTCAGCACAGCGGGATGATCAGAGCAGGAGGTCTACAGCACAGCGGGATGATCAGAGCAGGAGGTCTACAGCACAGCGGGATGATCAGAGCAGAGTGTCTACAGCACAGCGGGATGATCAGAGCAGAGAGTCTACAGCACAGCGGGATGATCAGAGCAGAGAGTCTACAGCACAGCGGAATGATCAGAGCAGAGAGTCTACAGCACAGCGGGATGATCAGAGCAGAGAGTCTACAGCACAGCGGGATGATCAGAGCAGAGAGTCTACAGCACAGCGGGATGATCAGAGCAGAGAGTCTACAGCACAGCGGAATGATCAGAGCAGGAGGTCTACAGCACAGTGGGATGATCAGAGCAGGAGGTCTACAGCACAGCGGGATGATCAGAGCTGGAGGTCTACAGCACAGCGGGATGATCAGAGTAGGAGGTCTACAGCACAGCGGGATGATCAGAGCAGGAGGTCTACAGCACAGTGGGATGATCAGAGCAGGAGGTCTACAGCACAGTGGGATTATCAGAGCAGGAGGTCTACAGCACAACGGGATGATCATAGCAGGAGGTCTACAGCACAGCGGGATGATCAGAGCAGAGAGTCTACAGCACAGTGGTATTATCAGAGCAGAAGGTCTACAGCACAACGGGATGATCATAGCAGGAGGTCTACAGCACAGCAGGATGATCAGAGCAGAGAGTCTACAGCACAGCGGGATGAT
>CM040395.1:1836463-1861463 GCA_022702515.1 Ilyophis sp. 1 JC-2022 | reverse complement strand
GTGTGTGTGTGTGTGTGTGTGTGTGTGTGTGTGTGTGTGTGTGTGTTGACAATGTGTGTGTGTGTGTGTATGTTGATGATGTGTGTGTGTGTGTGTGTGTATGTTGGCGATGTATGTGTGTGTGTTGACGATGTGTGTGTGTGTGTGTGTGTATGTTGACGATGTGTGTGTGTGTGTCTGTGTGTGTGTGTGTGTGTGTGTGTGTGTGTGTGTATGTTGACGATGTGTGTGTGTGTGTCTGTGTGTGTGTGTGTGTGTGTGTGTAGGTGGTGTTGGTGGCTAAATAAAAAGCTGCCTAAAGCTGTAACTCCCCAAGAAGAGCTGTGCTGCTCTCAGAACCTCCCCAGCACCTGGTTATGTTTCCCACAAAGCAACAGTCTGTCCAAGGGTAAGAACCACAGGGGCCACGCTCACATTTCAAAAGCTTTTAAATGGCCACAGAAATGCCCTGGCACTCTCCTCTCCTCTCCTCTCCTCTCCTCCCCTCTCCTCTCCTCTCCTCTCCTCTCTCCCCTCCTCATCCTCACCCTCAGTGATGAGGCTACAGCTGTTGGCTAGCCGCTAGCCTGTTAACCAGACACTGTGGGTGAGGGTGCATGTGGTTGCTATGGTTTCCTTTTGCTGTTTCTCTTCCACTAAGTTCCAGGATGCCCTTGCTGTGTGCCCCCCCCCCCCCCCCCTTCTGGACTGGGGAGCATTCCTGAAGATATGCAGCTGTTTTAGGATTTTGTGAACCACAAACTGGTGTTGGTGTACACAGCTAATTAGTTAATTGAGCCAAGGGTAATTAGAGGAAATAAAAACCTGTTATACAGATATCCACCCTGCCCTAACCCTAACTAATTTTACAGGGTCACATCAATAACAAACTGTTCCCACACTGGATCATTTTCCAATATTCATAAACTGTGCCCCTTGTCTAATTTTAAGAGTACACATACCCAGGAAACTTGTGGATTTTAATAAATTGTGCTTATGGCTTCTATAATGTCTGTTCAGTTATGAGGCAGGTGGTGTTTCAAGGCTGGAGACTCCAGAAAGTTCCGGAAGACTAACGCATTCTGCTGCTCTTACTTTCCACAAAATAACAGTCACCATCACATCAATTTTAGGACCTATTTTCTTAGCCGAATCAATTTTTACTCAATAAATAGACTCAAAATACCATATATGTCAACAACGTCCTTTTCAACAGTCGAATCAAAGGCAGTCTCTTCACCCCTGGCAACATCATTTGGGGATTTTTTTGAAACTCACATTTACTTCAAAAGGACTTCATGGTCCAGCACAAATGTGGTTTATGGCTTGATATCCAGACTGTGTTTGCATTATTCCGTGGAGCGCTCTTCTTCCAATGAGCCCTTTGTTCAACAGGCACATGCCTTCGCATCAATTTAGGCAAACAACCACAGTTCTGTTTAGCTGTTGTGATTTTAATCAAATTTCAGAGAGGGTGGAGAGAGATTCTGGGTAATGTAAGACAAATATAAAACACTGCCCTTTCACTGCCCACAGGAAATCCTTTATAGAACTTTATATGACTCAAGAGACCCAACTTTACTTTGGGGGAAACAGAGGTTCCTGTCTTCAAGGCCTGCCATCATTATTTTGGGCAGATGTTACCTCATTGATAGGCTACAAGGTTTTTTTAAAAATCATGTTGCTTATCATTATCAAAATAATACCAGCTTGCTGATAATACTGCTATTCAGTACAAAACCAAGATGTGTGAAGCAGGGGTGTGTCTTATCACAATGTCTGATGAAGACACATAAACTCTCATAAGAAAGTGCTCCAAAAGGCTCCTCTGTGTCTCCGTAGAGGAACCCTATGTAGTTCAAGGGTTCATTGTCCGGAAAAACGGTTCAATCTGGGAGTTTATGGAACCCATACAGGTTCCCCTTATGAAGACCAGCCAAAGAACCCCTTTTATCTTAGATTGCATTTATGAAGCGTCCCAGAGTATGAGTGCTGGATTACACACACACACACATTAAGGATAGGGTATGCTCTATGTCCTAACTATCCACTATAACCTAAAAAGAGCGGATCCAAGATCGGGATCAAAAAGTGTCACAGAGTAGGAATTCTGACCCATTAGGATCTACAGCATATCCTAACCCTTATCTATTATGAGTTCAACCATATCCTAACCTTATCCTAACCACATCCAAACCTTATCTATTATGAGGTAAACCATATCCTGACCTTATTCATTATGAGCTAAAAAGCAAAACTGATTCTAGATCCTCTAGTCTGAGCTGTTTTGTGACTGTGGGCCCAAGTCTGGCAGGAGAGATTTTTCCCTCGATTCTCAACCTCTTCAGATGGAGCAATGACAAGTCAGGCTGTGGGAAAACACTGGCCATGTTTCATCCTGGGGAAGACTTCTGTCTAAAAATATGCCTGATGACACATTCTGTTTGGACACATACACACACACACACACACACACACACACACACACACACACTTTGGCCGTGTGGCTGCCCATGTGGAATAATCCAGATTTACGGGGCTAAAACTTTGCTTATTGTCCAGGGCTCTGTTCCAAAATTTTAAAAAAACATTATAGAACTATGTTGGGTCACATTCAGGAGGAAAAACGATTGGCTGATTTGGAAAAAGCAACACTTATGAAATAGGCATTTCAACACAGCCAGAGGACTGCTGCATTCCTCTAAATATCGCTCAGTTTCTTTTTTTTCTGATCGTTTTTAAAGAATTTTAAAATCTGTACTGTGGCTGTAATTGTGTAACTCTTGCAATGATTCTTATGTTTTTTTTTCTTGTAGTTTTTTTGTTGAACTTGCTAACAATAAACAGCACCGTTTTTCCGGAACTCTTACTAAAGAGATTTTAACCTCAGCCCTCCAGGTCAAATAAAGGTCAAATTAAAAAAGATAAAAAGTGAACCCTCTTGTTTGTGCTAGAGCAGAACAGCTTAGCTGACGGGTCATTGCCCTGAGCGCGTTGTTCCCAGAACGGGGATGAACTGAATGAACTATGGAGTTTGGCTGCTGTCGGATTGAGTTGCTGATCGGATGTGTTTACATGGGCGGATGAGTGATGGTCACATTGCGCCACGTCACCAATCTCTCTCCACGGCTTTGGGGATGAAAACAGAGTTTCTCTGGGAGGAGCCGGGGACTGTAGAGGGATAATGGATTCTATCTCACGTCTACAGTGCTGCTTTCTCAGCCACTGGCTAATGCAGGTTTAACTCCAGTCCTGGAGGGCCACAGTGTCTGCAGGTTTAACTCCAGTCCTGGAGGGCCACAGTGTCTGCAGGTTTAACTCCAGTCCTGGAGGGCCGCAGTGTCTGCAGGTTTAACTCCAGTCCTGGAGGGCCGCAGTGTCTGCAGGTTTATCTCCAGTCCTGGAGGGGGGCGCTGTGTCTGCAGGTTTAACTCCAGTCCTGGAGGGGGCGCTGTGTCTGCAGTTTTAACTCCAGTCCAGGAGGGCCGCAGTGTCTGCAGGTTTAACTCCAGTCCTGGAGGGCCGTAGTGTCTGCAGGTTTAACTCCAGTCCTGGAGGGGGCGCTGTGTCTGCAGGTTTAACTCCAGTCCTGGAGGGCCGCAGTGTCTGCAGGTTTAACTCCAGTCCTGGAGGGCCACAGTGTCTGCATGTTTAACTCCAGTCCTGGAGGGCCGCAGTGTCTGCAGGTTTAACTCCAGTCCTGGAGGGCCGTAGTGTCTGCAGGTTTAACTCCAGTCCTGGAGGGGGCGCTGTGTCTGCAGGTTTAATTCCAGTCCTGGAGGGCCGCAGTGTCTGCAGGTTTAACTCCAGTCCTGGAGGGCCACAGTGTCTGCAGGTTTTTGTGGTTTTCCTTTCAGTCAGTAGTTAATTTAGGTCTTTAGGTCTATGTGGCTTTTTAGCCAGTCAGTGAGTTTAATTATTAAAACCAGCAGTCACTCCAGGCCCCCCGCCCTCCCAGAACTGGGATTTGAGTCCCGCAGCTAAATGCTGAGGTTTAGACCAATCCTATCATTACACACAGATTATGATTATTAGACTATAGGTTTAGCAAAGCACCTTTGGCTTTGTTATTGTAAAGAGAAATTCCAACAAGCGGACATGTGTCTTACTCAGCGCTGCTCAGTAGTGGCTACATTCATATGTGAGTGGAATGATAAATAATGTTATTGCTAGAAAAACAACCTTGAACATAATACTGAGCACATCATTTGTAAACTGGAGTCAAGAATAAGAAAAGAACACCCCAAAGAACATCATCAATCACAAACACACACACACACACACACACACACACACACACACACACACACACACACGCACGCACACACACATACACGCACACACACATACACGCACACACACATTTCTAGGTTTCTAGAAAATGGTCATGTGATTCTCAACCATGTGACTACCAAGATCAGCTTTTCAAACCGGCCAAACAACAACAAATAGAGGAACTCGCCATTTTCAAATACAAGCAAAATGACTGGCCAAAAAACCCCGCCTCGGCCCCCTGGGCACCGGGACAAAGACAGCTCTTCACACCGATCACCGTACACCCCATCTGGAAAAATCTGAAAATGAGAAACGTATGGATTCTGGACAGATGCAACAGCGTTTTGTGTGCATGGAGGGAAATAACCCATCTCTTCTCTCTCCTGACGAGCAGAGTCGTTATATAATGTTATGTGAAAAAACCAACCATCTCCAGGTGTGCTCCAGGCTGCAGTATGGTAAAAAGCAAATGTATACCTTAGTGGGTGAATCACTTTCTGTAATGTTAAGAGTTTTTTAATGGGAAGCAAAATAGCGAACACTTAATCAACGTGAGCACTGTGTGAAAAAACTTCTATATATCTGAATATATCTCTCCCTGAAGTGAAACAGGGGAGAACTGCGACCTTTGACCCTTTGGTTTGGTTACATCACCGCGGGGACAAGTTTGAGCAGCACACAAGCTGCTGTAAGCTGTAAGCAGCTGCTTTTGTAAACAGACGGAGGGTGAGTTCATGCGAGGAGGATCTGTCTGTACACGTGCACGCACACACATACATGCACACGCACGTGCGCGCACAGACACACAATCACAGACACACACACACACACACACACACATACGTACATACACACACACACTCACAGACACACGCACACACACACACATACATGCACACACGTGCACACACACACACACACACTCTCACAGACACACGCACACACACGCACACACACACACCCACTCACAGACATACAGCCCCAAACCTCCATCCACAAAGAAAAAAACATTAATGCCGAATCGGCCTGATCAATTGAGACCCATCTGGAGCGGAAAAAACAAAGAAGAGAAGGTTAGTGCCCCAGATTCAGCCCCGTCAGTCTCTCCTGTGGAAGAGGATTCACACACACACACACACACGCACGCACGCACGCACGCACGCACGCACGCACGCACACACACACACACACACACACACACACACACACACACACACACTCACACACACACACACACACACACACACACACACACACACACACACGCACACACACACACACACACACACACACACACACGCACGCACACACGCACGCACGCACACACACACACACACACACACACACACACACACACACACACACACACACACACACACACACGCACGCACACACGCACGCACGCACACACACACACACACACACACACACACACACACACACACACACACACACACACACACACACACACACACACACACACACACACACACAGTGCAGGTGTTTTTACTAGATTCAACTTCAGTGCAGATTTGTGTCAATAACATTTTAAAGACGATCTAAACATAGGTACCGAACGTCAAATTTGTAGAACATTGGCTAACTTTCCTGGTGAAGATTACAATAATATCAATGACCAGCCGCAGAACTGAATAGCATTCCAAGGTCATTCCTGAAATGTTCCTTGTCATGCTTTTCCACCCTTTTCCTCTCCAATTAGGAATCCCCAAATCATGCTCATGCTTCCCGGCTCATCAGGAGCTCTGCTGTTGAGTCAAGAGAGCGCAGACTAGCATGTGCTCTTCTCCAAAACGCATGACGCCGGATTTATTTGTTGGCAACAGTTTTTTTTGGCTGCCCTCCATGTTGTGTTAGCCAGAATGGCTCTCGGTCGTCTCTGACATGTTCGCTCGTTCCAGCTTTATGATAACAGACACCAGAAGCCCACATTTAGAGCAATAACTCCTTTTGAATGTCTGAGTGTGATTACAACTGAAAACTCCGCGTTTCCAGTGCCTGCCAGGTAGCTTTTAAATGAGGATGCCTTTTCCCCATTTCTGAAATAATTCAATAGCAGGATAAAGCCAGCCTGAGGCGGTCTAGGCAAGAACAGCGGTGCTTATCTATCACATGCATGGGTCTGCTTTACAATTTGATTGTATTCACAGAGTAATAACATTGAATTCAACAACGGGAAAAATAAAGCACTGGTGCTTATGGGCCTTGTGTTGATATGCAAATTGTCTTTGGAATGATACTTTAGCGTTGTGTCAAGTGGCACATTGTAACGGCATGTTCCGTAATCGGTGGGAAAGGACTCAGATTAGTCGTCCTAGCACAGAAACATCATGGCGTGGTCTGAACTCAAGCTGAACTGCATGGACACGGCAAAATCTCTCTCCAGAACATAATTATATATTTTTTTATCTACTCATTCTTGTTCTTTAGGTTCAGATGGTATCGCGTGTAAAAAATGTGTTTTCAGTTTTTCAGATTCGCCCGTCGGTCGTCATCGTGCCGTAACCCGGGTAGCAGGAAAGCACTTATCTCAGGAACGCGGTGCACTTTTATCGGCCTACGAGCGTTAAGCGCCGTAGCGTATGAAAAAGCGGCAGTAAGCAGATACAAGATTTTCCGCCGAAACTCAAGTGTTTTTGTTTCTTCAGCTCTTTCATGGGCTGAGGGAAGCCATTCTCCGATAACGGGGACAGGATTTTTACTGACCAATCAAAGGGCTCCGAGATACTCTGAACCGCTTTTGCGCTGCGCATCAGTGAAAGATGTGCAGGGGTGTTTGGGAATGCAAATGTGGCATACGTGGAGAGTGAAATTCTTTGCAGTCCAGAGTGCAACAAAATCTAATCTTATTGAGTTCAACTTGTCTTCGTTATTCACACTGGGAGGTGCAGCGGCAGAGCAGCAGGAGACAAGACTTCAGTTCTCTCAGGTTTATTTACAGACGTCGCGCAAGCAAACCCAGAACCAGTGCAGAATATGTACAGGTGAACTAGGACTGACACTACAAAAATATTTACAACAAGAACTACAAAAGGAAAAAAACCAAACAAAATAGCACACATAGGCTATGCCTATTAGGCCCTACTTAGCTGGCCGGCTAGCGCGTCCACTCAGCACACAACAAATGTAACAACTAACCCCAGAAGGCCTCTTACTCAGGCTTATATAGCCAAAACCCCTCCCCAGAAGATTCCATTCCAAGAAAAAAATTTTTTTCTTTCCTTTGTCAATATTTTTTATTTTAAACATATATTTCAAAAATAAACAATACATAAACAACAACCTTACACAAATAAACTAGAATAAGGAATTGCCTATTAAGCAAAACAGTAGCAAAACATTTATTCTCCCCCTTTCCATGTCCACATACTCTCGCCCAAACACCCCCATAAAAAAGCCTTATGGTTTGGTCCGCGCTTTTTGGAAGGCTTCCAGAAAAAACCGGCTGAAGGTTTGGTTAGTTTGTTAAATTTAAATATAATACAAATAAAATAATGTTCAACACAAATGTCAGCGTCTGCACTCAACGTTTTCTTTTTTTGTCAACAAAGTTCGAGTTGTTTACAAAAACCAAATGTACCGCTACCACTTCTTTCAACAGAAATTGTGGACTTTTTGAACAGACTTTTTAATTCGCGGTAAAACGCACATCGTCTTTTTCTTTTAGTTCAGTTCATATGCATTCACAGTTTGCCTCCGTAACACACACACACACACACACACACACACACACAAACAATGGTACATACATGTCCCCTCCTTTTCACATTACTTTATAAAGTTGTTAAATTGTGCGCAAATAAAAGAACATGGACATGGGTTTTAATGCCTTTAACCATGTGCACATGCTTAACACTGTACATGTCCACAGGTCATGGTATTACCTCATGACACGCACTTTGAATGTTTTCATTCAGTCCAGGGTAGTACCATATTAGCCAGGACTTTCCGCAGATTGTCCATGAGCTGCTACGACTTGCACACTGAAAAACAAAAGCAGGTGTCTAAAGACTAAACTGTACGCTGTCTGTCATGGAAAACCTAGTGAATGCGGGTTGCTATGTGCTTATGTTGCATTTTGGGTGATCCATTTAGCTAAATAACCCCCTTTGCTCTATGTTGGATTTGCTTCGTAGTTGTGTCAATGACCTTCAATATGCACTTATTGTACGTCGCTTTGGATAAAAGCGTTTGCCAAATAACTGTAATGTAATGGATTGTGTCCCAGTTTTATCCCAAGCAATGTTGGCCCTCAATCCGGACTGCTGGTGAATGAGGCCTTTGCTTCTACCATAAGTTCCATTGGCACACAATTGGCTGTCAATTATCCATATGGCAGACAAATTATCCATATGGCAGAATCTTTAAACAGAAATATCATTCTCTATCTGCCGCCATGCTGATCTTCAGTCAACAGTCCCATAAACCACTGCGCTGTTTTTTTATTCCACGTGTCTATGACCTCATATAGAAAACAGGTAAATTACACTACTGGCCAAATTCATTTGTGTGATACTGCAACAGCATCCAATGGTCTGGATATGAATGTATATAAATAAATCTGAGTGTATGTTCAATGTTGCCTGGGATTTTTGCCTGCGGAAGATCTCCCCGTCGTAAGTTGACTCTCATACATATTTTAAATAGGTCTCCCCAAGCTTTATTTTAAACGCTTACATTTATCTGACTGTGTTTTATTATCTTTATTTTTCTGCTCAAACATCGTCCATGAATCACTAGCAGCACATGGCCAGGGCTCACTTATTTAAACCTTGTGGGTAAAGATCTTGTTACACAATAGACAGCGCTATTAGAAAACACACAATACAATAGACAGCGCTATTAGAAAACACACAATACAATAGACAGCGCTATTAGAAAACACACAATACAATCCTCAATACACCTGCTTGTCTTTGCTCATCATAGATATGAATATTATTCAAAATCTAATTTCCCACACTAATCCCTTAAAGCATTCCTCCTTATAAAAAGAAGTTCATTTCAAATGCAAATATTATTTCAAATATAATTTAAATTTTTTTTTTTGTGCAGCGTATAGCTTGAATTCAAATGTACACATTATGTAAAATATGACTTTCCTCTGCTCTGTTCCCTATTGTGCGAATCCATCATTACTTAAAATATAAATGATATTGAAAATGGGACACAAAGGGACAAGTGATCTCTTATTTTCACTATGTGGAAAAATTATGGACAAATTCATAATTTTGAGTGAGGATGAGAGAGCTGGGTGGATTTTATTTTACTCAATAGGCTGCTGATGGATCTAAACAGACTGTATCATAAAGCAAGTGTACAAAATACCCCCCTTCCATACATCAGCCAGTCCTGCCTGCACCACAGTCAAGCGTTTCTCTCACAGTTCATAATTATACCCCCCCCCGCCCCCATCCCCTTTCCGATTTCTACGGTAACCTTCTACAAATACCACGCTTGAGCTTTTATTATAATGTTTTTGTGTTGGTAGTAATAATCAGTGCAGACGTTCTGGGAGCGCTAATTGCTGACATGCGCCCCCCCTTCTTGATGCCCGCCATGGTTGACCGCCGTATTCCATCTCCGATGCTCTGGCCGGGGCGCATGCAAAAATTACGATGGTTTCCATGGAAACGGTCATTAATACACACATTGGTAAACGGGACTGTCACCGCACGCACGCACGCACGCACGCACGCACACACACACACACACACACACACACCACACACGCACACACACACACACACGCACACACACACACACACACACACACACACACACACACACACACACACACACGCATGCACCGGTGCATCATCTCCGTCTTCCTTTGAGGCCGTTGAAAATTTGTGCCAAAGAATTTTGAAATAGAATCTGTGTTTCTTTTTTTTTGTCTGTTCATGGAATCCATATTCATGTGCTGTAATTACAGCACAGGCCCTACATACAGACGAGAGCTTTCCAACTGTTCTACAATCATTTTGTTTCCCCAAGGAGAATTTCTTCTGTCATTTTTCCTGCTAAATCCATGTTTTTTTGGGTGGTTGTGGCTGAGAGGAGCCGCTCTGCCCGCTCTGCCCGCTCTTCCCGCTCTTCCCGCTCTGCCCGCTCTGCCCGCTCTTCCCGCTCTGCCCGCTCTGCCCGCTCTTCCCGCTCTGCCCGCTCTGCCCGCTCTGCCCGCTCTTCCAAGGCTATAAATCTACATTTGAAAAGTGTGGAAGTGAATGGGGGTGGGGCGGGGTATGTGGGGTAGTAAAACAGCCCCCTCACTTTAATTTAAATGTGGGGGAGGAGAGTCACTCTTACAGGTTAACCTGGATAATGATTTAGTCAAGTATGAGTTAGTAATGGTGAATAAACACAGGTTAATAAATAGTTAATAAATGGTTAGTAAACTCTGCTTTAAAGGGATTATTAAGTGGTTTTAATAAATGCTTGTTAATAGAGAGTTAATAAATGGTTAATAAACTTGGGTTAAAAGAGATTAGTAAGTGGTTTTAATTAACTTTGGTTAATAGATAGTAATTAAATGGTTAATAAATTCTGGTTAATAGAGAGTAAACGTGTGCTGCTTCCTCAGTTATATAATGATATGATAAGGGCCGGTATTCTATGCAATGACACAAACAGAACTAACACATGCGTACACACGCACACATGCACGCACACACACACACACACACGCACGCACGCACGCACGCACGCACGCACGCACGCACACACACACACACACGCACGCACAGACACACACAGAGCAGTTCTTTGTCTATGCGTTCGTTGAGTAGTTGCAGCGCTAAGCAGCAGGTTGGGAGAATGTGACACAGTCAGCTTTAGCCCCACATGGTACATTGTTATTTTTAAAAGCAAAAGTGTTGGCAGCTTCAAATAGTGTTTTTAACTCCACTGAATAGAAGTCTCTGATCTTTTACCACTCCAGTACTACTCATAGACATGCATGTGGTGCAAGCCCCTCAAAGCTTACTACCAGATGCATACATACACACATGCACACACACGCACACACACACGCACATGCACACACTACACTCTGATATGACCACACCCCTGTCTGTTCCTGTGTGATACAGAATGCTCTTGCCGCTCCGCCCAGCACATTTATATTTATTCATTAAGCCCATGTTTCTCAGCAAACAGCACAAAGATAGCAGAATGATCACTGTCACGACCAGTAGCAACATTAACCTACAATATGAGGTTAAGTGGCGTATTGCCCCCCAGCCCCCCAGCCCACCCTGCAGAGCCCCGTGCCACCCCCCCCCCCCCCCACCCCTCCTACCCCGCTCCCAAATGGGCCATTCCCCCTCCGAAAGGGCGGTGCCCGGGCTTGGCAAAGCGAGTCCCGTCCCGGCTGATGGTTTGTTCCTCTGCCAGCTGGCGCCTGCAAGACCTGTCACCCGCCAAGATGGGCAGCGTGCGCCACACGGCGGGGTGTCGGCTTGCAGCTCCGCTGCTCCGCCCAGCTGAGGGAGGCCGTCTGGATGCCAGGGGTTTGTCTGGTTGCCGGGGGTTTGTCTGCATTGGGGTACAGACAGACGGAACACTGAAACACCACCCTGTTGAGTCAAATATCTGTTAAATCAAATAAATCAAATGACCTATTGCTTTTAATTAACCTTTTTTCATTTTCTATTCAGTTTAAATTTATATTTCCTGTTGTATCATTTTAGCACGGGTGATTTTATCTTACCTGTACTGTGACATTTACCTTTAAATTATGTCCTTATTTGTACATTTCAGCATATTTTAATTGTGTTGCTCTGTGTCTGGAAGGCCCTGAGCACACTAAGACAAATGCAGTTATTATTATTAAAGACAGCGCAAGAATGCTAACAACAGGCCCCATGAAATAGGAGGTTTTGATGAGCTGTGAACTCACTAACTCTTACTGTGTTTATTGCCCTGTAGAGTATTGTACATTTCTGCTGTGAGAGTATTTATGTTTCTACCTCTTTGCAGAAAAAACATTTCTATATCAGTGGGTTTAATCTGGGTAACTAAATGACACTTGCCCCTATAGGATCATAAGTATGAGATTAGAATGTTAACTTAACTGAACATTCTGATGCTGATGTAACAATCACTACTGGAAATAGAAAGCAACTAGAATACAGAGTTCTAGAATACTAGCTTAGAATTTAGAAAAAAAAAAAAAACCTATTCTTCAAAGGGTTAAATTATGATATTTTATGAAAATTATTACAGCGAGTCTGGTCTCTGACGATCCTATCAGCTGCAGCGGACGGCAGGACACGTTTCGCACCACAGAGCTGCTGACCGTTCGTTTGCGACGACGTCTTTGCAGTCACTCTGGGGTACTTTCAAGAGGTCGCAAATACCCTGTTTATTTAAGCGGACTTTGTGTAATGTTTGCGTGAGAGAACCAGACTACGCAGAAACAAAGAACACAAGTAAATAGCAAGTAAATGTCCGTCATTATGAACTGAATAAATGCATGAAATCCAAACTCTGATCTCAGATCAGTGCTTTCCTAATGGCCTGGGTATCAATCAGGAAACCCCCCCCCCCCAGGGTCCAGAGCACTGTGTGTGTGTGTGTGTGTGTGTGTGTGTGTATGTGTGTATGTGTGTGTGTATGTGTGTGTGTGTGTGTGTGTGTATGTGTGTGTGTGTGTGTGTGTGTGTGTGTGTGTGTGTGTGTATGTGTGTGTTTGTGTGTGTATGTGTGTGTGTGTGTGTGTGTGTGTGTTTGTGTGTGTGTGTGTGTGTGCGTGTGTGTGTGTGGATTTTGTATTGTGTGGATTGTGTGAAACAGCACAGAAGCCAGTAGCAATGTAAACACAACACTGAATCTCATAGGGAGGTTTTCTCTTGTGATGGACCATGTATTGTTACATCCTGTCCTGTACCGCACCCCTTCTACCAGTCATCCCAAAGGACTCCCTTTTCTCTCCTGTCACACACACTCGTCACCCCCCCCCCCCCTCAAAGGCACCTGGCCAAGGAGGTCCAGAGCGTCTCCCCTCTGTGGTCTGGGCAGGAGAGGCCTGGTAATTAGCTAAACAGCATCCTAATCGCCTGATACCATCTGCTCTCTGAGAGAAAGGGAGGGACTGGGGGAGATAGGGAGAGAGTGGGGAAGAAAGTTACATTCAGTTGGGCTTTGCCTTCAATCAGCCTAAATAGCCGCATGAAGTAATTATCTGACATCGCTGTGTGAGGTTTGCACCATGCTGAGGCAGGAACAAGTGTGTGTGGTGTGGAGAGAGAGAGAGAGAAAGAGAGAGAGAGAGAGAGAGAGAGAGAGAGAGAGAGAGAGAGAGAGAGAGAGAGAGAGAGAGAGAGAGAACAAGAGAAGGAGTGATTTTGTTATGGTGATTATATGCATTATCATTATTTTATTTCATTTTTATATTACTTTAAAAAAAAATTATGAATTCATTACGGTTTGAAAATTATTCATCTGTGTTAATTTTTAATTAGAGACGGGGGGGGGGCTGAGACAAGGATTTCTGATCATATTTATTATCACTGCTGTTATTTTATTTTATTTAGTTCATTTATATTCACTCGTATTAATATTTAATTAGAGTGCCAAAGAAACAGGGGTCTGATGAATTACAGCACCCCCTCCCACCCCAGAGGGGTAATAATGCGAGATCAACCCTACCTGTACCCCACTGTACCCCCACTGTACCCCACTGCACCCCTACTGCACCCCCACTGTACCCCCTAATAACTGGGATGTTTCTGCACAGAACTGCCTCTTAACACCGTGGTGTCAGAGACTCAGACATGGAGAGACTCAGACATGGAGGCTATTGTGCCCCAACAGATAAAATAATCTCCTTCTAGAATAGAATAGAATAGAATAGAAAAGAATATAATAGGAGCACCAGGCCAGGTATACTCTCTCACCAATCAATGATTTTAATGAATCACTTAAGTGCTGAAAGACACACACACATGCACACACACTCATACATCCACACACACACACACACACACACACAATCCCACCAGGAGCTCTCTCTCTCTCTCTCTCTCTCTCTCTCTCACACACACACACACACACACACACACACAATACTACCAGGACCTCTCTCTTTCTCTCTCTCTCTCTCTCTCTCTCTCTCTCTCTCTCTCTCTCTTTCTCACAACACACACACACACACACAGCACCAGGACCTTTTTTTTTCTTCTTACACACACACACACACACCACCAGGACCTCTCTCTTTTTTTCCCCCTCACACATGCACATACACACACACACACACACACACACACACACACACACACACACACACACACACACACATAATACCACCAGGACCTCTCTCTATTTTTTTCTTCTCTGACACTCACACACACACACAATCACACCAGGATCTCTACCATTATGAGGGTCTACTGGGGGTAGTAGAACAGAAACAGGTAGACAGTTACTGTAGATTTTTACCCAGCATGCACAGGGGAGAAGAAGACAGAGGAAAAGATGGGGTTCTTTAAATGAAGCTCACGAGGGTTATTGATTAGGCGTGTGGGAGCCAGTCGTCCCATTCGTGTACCCCAGTGTGAGTAAGATATGAGGAAGTGGATACTTCACTTTTTTTAAACCATCCTTGGAAGTGTTCTTTCAATTGATTCCCCAACAGAAACCAGAGATATTGATGGACTCATTGCCTTGTAAAAAATCAATAGAAGGTTCAATCAAATCACCAAATCCTCCCACGGCCCACAATGCAAAGCACCATAAAGTTTTTGTAGCTTTTTGAGAACAAACTCCTCCGGGTCATAGATTTCTGGGCCGTGCTCAATCCAGAGAGCTGTTGGGGGTAGAAGGGAATGCAGAGGAGAAAGAGAGAGAGAGAGAGAGAGATAGAGAGAGAGAGAGAGAGAGAGAAAAATGTCATTGTGGAGAAAGAAGATATTTAACAGAGAGAAAGAGAGAGAAAGGGAGAGAAAGAAAGAGAGAGAGAGCAGGTGGAAAGACAGGGGGTTGAAAAAGAAAGATAGATGAGATGGGTGAGACAGCCTGGGGGTACGGGGTGTGTGTGTGTGTTTGCGTGTGTCTGTGTGTTTGTGTGTGTGTTTGCGTGTGTGTGTGTGCATTTGTGTGTGTTTGCGTGTGTGTTTGCATGTGTGTGTGTGTGTGTGTGTGTGTGTTTGCGTGTGTGTTTTTGTGTGTGTGTGTTTGTGTGTGTGTGTGTGTGTGTGTTTGCGTGTGTGTTTTTGTGTGTGTGTGTTTGTGTGTGTGTGTGTGTGTGTTTGCGTGTGTGCATTTGTGCAGCTGATAGAGACTGATTAATGACTCAGCCTGGAGCGAGCGTGACTGGCAGAGATGACCCAGGCCAGGACTGGACCAGTGATTGCCGTGGCGACCAGCCGGGAAAAGACGCATAAACCCCCCCCCTCAACACCCCCAGGGAGCAGGAGGCTTTTACCGGCCTCACACAGCTGGAGGTCCTGACACCGGGGCTGATATGGATCTCACACAATGACAAGTGACTGGTAATACGTTCAATGTCAGGAGATAGGCCAGGAAAGCCGTACTGGTGGGGGGATGGAGGGATGGGGGGATGCAGCCGTACTGGTGGGGGGATGGAGGGATGGGGGACGGCTTCTAGATGTGCTTCCTGGTTTGTGCCGTGACCTAAAAAAAATAAAAAAGTGAGTCACATAGGATTGGAAACGGAATGGAAACATCTCCCATTAGCCTGGACACCCCATTTCTCAGCCTAAAATGGGTTTCCCCCCGTGTATAAAATGGATTCCCCCGTAAACAGCGCTACATGCAGGGAATAACCTGCCAAATGTGGTCATATACTGCAAATGTAATAGATTTGATGAGTAACCAGGCCAGCATTATATTGTGTTAGATAAATAACATTAGACCTGTCTCAACAATATGATCAGCACCCTCCCCCTTCTCCCACTCAACGATATTGAATGTGCTCATCTCAGTGTGTGTCAGTGGGAGCTGTGTTGTGTCCTGTGTTTAGTGTGTGTCAGTGGGAGCTGTGTTGTGCCCTGTGTTTAGTCCGTGTCAGTGGAGGCTGTGTTGTGCCCTGTGTTTAGTCCGTGTCAGTGGAGGCTGTGTTGTGCCCTTTGCTTAGTGTGTGTCAGTGGGAGCTGTGTTGTGCCCTGTGTTTAGTGTGTGTCAGTGGGAGCTGTGTTGTGTCCTGTGCTTAGTGTGTGTCAGTGGGAGCTGTGTTGTGTCCTGTGTTTAGTGTGTGTCAGTGGGAGTTGTGTTGTGTCCTGTGTTTAGTCCGTGTCAGTGGGAGCTGTGTTGTGCCCTGTGTTTAGTCCGTGTCAGTGGAGGCTGTGTTGTGCCCTTTGCTTAGTGTGTGTCAGTGGAGGCTGTGTTGTGTCCTGTGTTTAGTGTGTGTCAGTGGGAGCTGTGTTGTTCCCTGTGTTTAGTGTGTGTCAGTGGGAGCTGTGTTGTGCCCTGTGTTTAGTGTGTGTCAGTGGGAGCTGTGTTGTGTCCTGTGTTTAGTGTGTGTCAGTGGGAGCTGTGTTGTGCCCTGTGTTTAGTGTGTGTCAGTGGGAGCTGTGTTGTGCCCTGTGCTCAGTGTGTGTCAGTGGGAGCTGTGTTGTGCCCTGTGTTTAGTGTGTGTCAGTGGGAGCTGTGTTGTGCCCTGTGTTTAGTGTGTGTCAGTGGGAGCTGTGTTGTGTCCTGTGTTTAGTGTGTGTCAGTGGGAGCTGTGTTGTGCCCTGTGTTTAGTGTGTGTCAGTGGGAGCTGTGTTGTGTCCTGTGTTTAGTGTGTGTCAGTGGGAGCTGTGTTGTGCCCTGTGTTTAGTGTGTGTCAGTGGGAGCTGTGTTGTGCCCTGTGTTTAGTGTGTGTCAGTGGGAGCTGTGTTGTGTCCTGTGTTTAGTGTGTGTCAGTGGGAGCTGTGTTGTGCCCTGTGTTTAGTGTGTGTCAGTGGGAGCTGTGTTGTGCCCTGTGTTTAGTGTGTGTCAGTGGAAGCTGTGTTGTGTCCTGTGTTTAGTGTGTGTCAGTGGAAGCTGTGTTGTGCCCTATGTTTGGGAAAGGGTCTTACCCTGGATGGTTCACGATGCCATGGAGGATCAGGCCACCAGGCTGAGAAGCTGCACCGCAAAACTGAGCTCACCTGTGTGACAAGAGCTCACCATTCAGCCTGCGCACTCACCTGTGTGACAAGAGCTCACCATTCAGCCTGCGCACTCACCTGTGTGACAAGAGCTCACCATTCAGAGATAGCGTTTCATCATCGCTAAGCTCAGATTATAATAGTCTTCTTTCTTCATATACTCATGTATAAGTTAATTTTTTAATCACTTGCACATGCATACGTCTCACTTGTACATTCTCAGAAAACAAGGGATGAAAAGAACCTAAAAAGGTACAAGTGCTTGTCACTGGGCTGGTACACTATAGTGCAGTGTACCCCTAGCCACCAGTACATCATTAATTTGTACCTTTTTTGCTTGAAAAGGCTCTTATTAGTACCCCAATAGAACATTACTCTACTTTAAGGGAATTTGTTTCTTAAAGAAGAAAATGTGTTCTAGGCTGTACCCCCACTGTGGGTTTATTGAGCCAGAATGGAGGAGCAGAGCCAGAATGGGGCTTGATGCACATAATACATGCAATGTGGTGGGAAACTGAGTCACGCTAATGCGTTACCTGCAGGTATGAACATGCAGATCAGATGGATCAGCGAGGAACCGACAGGCCCACTCATTGTGTTCAGTAGCCATCAGTAAGAAGCTGTAGAAGCCATTCCTGGCCCCTGTGGTCAAACATTCCTCTCACTCCTTAATTGCATTTGTGATCCAAGGCAAACAGCAATAAAGCTAAGGTAACCACGGTTACTCCAAAGCCCCGTTTTCCAAAAAGCCTTTAAGCTATCAACCTTCCATGGGCCAACGAAAACCAGACTGTTTATTTCCTCACAAATTTGGTGAGGTTGGAAAAATTGGAGAACTGGGACGTTCCAGAAGCCAAATGAAAGAGTTTTACGTATGCGCTAAAATGTTGCTACGGTTTAATTACAACAGAGTTTCAGGTTCGGAGTCATTTTGTGTCCAAGGTTTCACCCTAACAGAGGAACAACAAGCTACATACTCTGAACTTTAGTTCAGCTTTGCTGATTGGTTAACCCCAGTGAGAAAGATTGCTGATTGGTTAAGCCCAGTGAGAGAGATTGCTGATTGGTTAAACCCCAGTGAAAGATTGCTGATTGGTTAAGCCCAGTGAGAGAGATTGCTGATTGGTTAAGGCCAGTTCTCACACAGGTATACACGGCTGACTTTATGGCTCTGATGAATGCACAAAAAATAAATATGCGGCAATATATTATAATTATTAAGACTGATAATGATGATAATATATGTAATGTAATGATAAATATATTTAACAGCAATGAAATTTAAAAAGTAGTGCAGCAATAATATATTTCCCCATATGTGTTTAAATGTCTTTATGATTTTATTTAATTATTTTGCAGTATATTTCATTTTTGTACGGTATGTCTGACAAATATTTATATACAGTATATGATATGTGCTGTATACTCTACTGCTTTGATTTACATTCATGCCAATAAAGCCATTTGAATTAGAACTAGAATCTGATAGAGAGACAGATAGACAGAGAGAGAGAGAGTGATAGATTGACAGAGAGAGAGAGAATATAGATAGACAGACAGATATAGAGCGAGAGTGATAGATAGAGAAAGAGAGTGATAGATAGACAGACAGATAGAGAGAGAGTGATAGATTGACAGAGAGAGAGAGAATATAGATAGACAGACAGACAAAGAGAGAGAGTGATAGATAGAGAGCGGGAGAGAGATGTTGTGTGAGGCAGACTCTCAGTTTGTTATCAGCCCAGAGGGGACCAGAGGGCAGGGCTTGTCTGTGTCGACGGGTCCAACAGGCTGCACTCTCTGTAATTACATTCAGCCAACGCAGCCGGGGTCACACACTCGTACTCACACTTTCACACACACACACACACACACACACACACACATACACACACACACACACGCATACACACATACACACACACACACACACACACACAGACACACACTCACACTCACACACACACACACACACACACACACACACACACACACTCACACTGAAGGGGCAAACCGTTCCACAGGAGCAGCATGAGGCGATCTTCAGACCAGCCATTGCACACATGAACAGATTGGCGCTTAACATCCAAGACAATCAATAAGAAAAGAAGAATGCTTTGCCTGAGTAACCTCTGAGGAGAGGAGGTGGTACACAAAGCTTTGAACCAAGTGTTGAACAGCACAAGAAGAGACGGATGTTTCTACTTCTACAGCGCTTTTCTCAGTGAGACACTTCCTGTGTGAGGTGTGAGGGGGGGGCTATGAGGTGTGAGGGGGGGGCTATGAGGTGTGAGGGGGGGGCTATGATAGACTGTTCGCCCGCAGCATCGTAAATGTTTGACAGCGAGGCCTTGACTTCTCTCTGCTTCCATTTTGTGACTTTGCTGTACAATAAACCCAAATTTGTTGCCTGTGGCCTTCAAATAAGAGCTGCATATATGGCACTGACCTACAAATTACCCAGAAATCATTTTTCATGATATTGTATGTAGCAGGTGTTTCTGAAGGGCATGATCACCAGCCCACACACACACACACACACACACCCACAAGCACACAGACACACACACAGACACACACATGGTTGGTCTTACCGTTTGTACCTCTAATTGGATAATGAAATGGCAGTTTTTTATTCCTGTCGCCACGTCTCACGCCCTATCTGAATGCAGCACAGCAGCCTCACGCCCTATCAGAACACAGCACATCAGCCTCACGCCCTATCAGAATGCAGCACATCAGCCTCACGCCCTATCAGAAAACAGCACATCAGCCTCACGCCCTATCAGAACACAGCACATCAGCCTCACGCCCTATCAGAACACAACATCTTTCACAGTAATTATTTTGTCCAAGGTGCCCAGACAAACCTAATTAACACCAATCCCTTATTAAACAGACTTTGCACATCTCCTTTGTTTAATAAGATTATTTTTATGTGAGAGTTGATGGGAGTGGTTCGGTGGTCTGAAATGTTAGACCGGGTTCATTTCATTTCATTTTTTTTCTTTACTTTTTTCATTACATTTTTTTTTGTAATACACTGACATGCAACGGTGGGCAGTAATTACTCCCAGTCATTATCTATGCATCAGTGAGCCCAAATTTATGCAAAAAACCTGTGATATTGATGGAGGCGTTGCAGCCGAGCGTGTCAGCGGGTGATTGGTTAATTGCCTGGCCCAGACAGAGGTCCCTCTCGTTTTACAATCCCCCCCCCCCCCAGTGGGTCTGCTCATCTGCTCCCCCCTCACTGCAGAAGGGGTAGGAGGGGGTAGGAGGGGGTAGGAGGAGCCAGGCCCTCATGCACGGTCAGGACCAATCACAAACCACGCCGAAGGCCATCCTGGATCCAATCAGCATTTATTTCCTGCTGCCAGGAGGAAATATGAGCTTGGCGCTTACAGAGGGTCTGTACATGGGGCCTTTGTTTTAAAAATAATCTTATCTGCCCCCATCAACCACCACCCCCCGACCCACAATCCCCCAGCCAGCTGTGTGTGCAGAGGTTTCCCAATTGACCCTGGGGTCAGTGATAACAATAAGTGTCATCATTCTGCTGCTGTTACAGCACTCGAGGGGGTGTCCACCCACCTGCCCCCCGCCCCTTTCCCTGCCCCCACCCCCACCCAACTCTCTCCGTCCACGCTGCCTGCACCTCTGTCTTAATCACCTACATTACATACCAAACACTCACATCATGAAAGTACATATTTTAAATGAATGTATTTTAAATGTGTATTTGCATAAATACATGTAACTGGATGCAAATGCCCCTGTGACCTTCTCACCCTGTTGCCGGGCAGATTGCACAAGGGCACGGAATGTGGAACGCAGGTTTCCGATGGCAACGCTGAACGCTGGAGCTGCATTAGAGGGATTGAGAGCCATTGATCCGCAGTTTAACTCCAGGGGGGATACCCCTCCCTCGTTATCGACAGGACCCCCAGCCCGATATCGACCTGGACTCGACCCGCGCAACCCACCTGTGTAACCCCTCTCTCCTACCACAAACACAGGTGCGGCAGCCATTTACGTCACCGTGGCAACGTCACGTGACTAATCGCGTTGCTTAGAGGCAGGCTAATAGCGTGATACCTCTCTCAGGACAAATCCACCTGAGCCAGTACACAGGTAACCACAAATCCACCTGAGCCAGTACACAGGTAACCACAAATCCACCTGAGCCAGTACACAGGTAACCACACAACACCAAGAAGCCAGGACACAGGTAACCACAAAACACCAGGAAGCCAGCCAGGATGCAAGGTTTCGAAAAACACTAAATTACAAGACATTAAAATAAATGTAACTTGATTTGGAAGATATTATTTTATATGTGTAATAGATACACCTTTCAGGAACATTAGCAACACATATTCACTCAACGCTCAGCTTGAAATCTAGAAAACAAGCTTCTGGCTGAAATACTCAATGAGGCTGACCTTGCTTCTAGCTTAAAAACAAAATAGTTTAATTTAAATATTAAAGCTCAGAACTGGAACTGGTCCAATGATTTATTGACCAGGATACCACTACATGCAAGGCTCAGTAGGATACGGCTGTATGCAAGGCTCAGTAGGATACGGCTGCATGCAGGGCTCAGTAGGATACGGCTGTATGCAAGGCTCAGTAGGATACGGCTGCATGCAGGGCTCAGTAGGATACGACTGCATGCAAGGCTCAGTGCGTATCATTAGCTCAAGACTTAACGAACAAGAACAGAGGCCTTTTCCCTTCTCCCTCTCATCAGAATCAGTCAGAATATAATATATATGGAGAAGACAAGCAACAGCAGGGTATTCCTGGAATATACTGTATCACACTGGTGTCTTAAAAACGAAAGAAATGTAAGGGAAACAAAAAATAACTAAAGCAAGTGAACAAACAAACAAACGTTCTTTTCATTTGCACCACTACCTGCCGTGGCAACAGTAACCGTGGCTTACAGAACCATCACAGTCTGAAGATTCTTTCTCACACAGGGGCCAGAAAGGCAGGTAAACAAAGGGCTCATTAGCGTGGTCGTTTGGAATATGTGCAACTGTAGCTCCCCGGCTACATAGGGGTCCCCCCAGGGTAATGAGTGAGTGATGTGTGGGGGTCCCACACTGGAACAATCCCCCTGCAGCTCGCCTTCTGGCCCACGGATGCTGCTACACCCTCCACGCTCGTCAGGGGACGTGTGATGAATCGTACGCCCGGAGTGAGAATACCAGCTCATCTCTTATCGCCTAGAAAAATAAGTCATAAAAAACAACAGAAATATGTTTTACGTTAATAATTAAGAAAAAAATAGACCTGAGGCTATGATTATGATTATTGAATCTATTGTCCAATTTTTTATTTATTTAAATTTTTTGAAGAAAATAAAAATAACCCATTCGTATAGTATGGGCCGTACACTATGCATGTTAATGTGACACAATCCTGAGGACATTAATGGTTAATACAGGACTATACATTTTTACAGCACGTGTGATTAACAGAGCTAATTGCATGACTATCTGTTTACATATTACACTTAAAGAGACAGCTATACAGTGCAGACCCCTCCTGAGGCCTTGTCGACTGTAAAATATGAGGCCTGGGATTTGGTTCACTAATGAAGGTGACGTAACCATTACAGCCTAGGATACATTAGATCCTGTATACAGCCTAGATACATTAGCGTCTGTATAATATACAGCATAGAAACATTAGCGTCCTAGATACTCCTAGATAAGTTGCAGCCTAGATACTCAAAGCTGGCCCTCATATCTAGCATGCTGATTTTTTTTCTACCTGATAGATAGAAAGATGATTTATTAATTAAAGCCATTGATTGGCCAGAAATCCCGCTCACCTCATGTCCCAGGCCCTGATTGGAGGAAAATTATGAAAAATTGCAGAACTACTGGCCTCATTGGCCAGGTTTGAGTATCGCTGCGATTGGCCAGGTTTGAGTATCGCTGCGATTGGCCAGGTTTGAGTATCGCTGCGATACAACTTTACCAAAGCTTTCATAATCACACCACGTATACCCCACACCATATTGCCAAAAAAGTGCTACAAATTAAAGAATATTATGTATTCAACAGTCATTTTATATCAATTATTTATATTTAAAATTTGCAGCGTGTTACGTTTCTGTCATGTTTATGCCATGTTTCATGTTTAGTGTTTGTCACAGTTTATTTTCTGTTTATGTTACGATGCAGTTCATTGTTTGCATACATATTTCCATGTTTTTCCGCAGCCTTGCGTTCATGCTGTTTCTTCTCTTGCTGTCACTCACGCTTCCCTAATTGTTTCATTCTCCCTTGTCTAGTTACTAATATACTAACATTAGATCATGGGTAATACTAACTATCTAACCATGTGTTCATGTTTACCTTACGTTTCTTACTTATATGTTAATTACTAATTTACTAACGCTAGGTCAGGATAGGTTTACTACTAACGATTTACTAATTGCCTCGTTACGTGTCTAATTTTCTCAAGCTGTTGTGAATTTCCTGCTGCTCTCAAGCTAATGTCTGCACCTGTCTACACCTGTATATAAGATCAGTGTTCATGTCATGTCTTTGCGAAATTGTTGCCTTAGTTTACTATTGCCACTTTTGAGCATTTTCCATTGTTTTGACTACCGTTATTGATCTAGCCTGTTTATTGACCATCGTTACTGCCTGCCTATTGTTTCCACTGCCTGTTTTTGACCACGAGTTTTGCCTGCTGTCTGTTTGTACCTCTGCCCCGCGGATAGGACTTCGGTCTGACTCCTGCTACGCCCCACGACTACGAACTTTGCTTTTTCCCTGTTTTGTACTTCTGCTCCGCTGACAGCTACTCTGGTTAACGAACTCTTGCATGGATACCGATTTCGAGACTGCCTTCTCCCTCAGTACTGTATCTTTGGTCTGGCTGGATTTATTGGTTTTTGGACTTTGCTTGTGTGACTACGTTTTTGGATTTCCCCATAATAAAGCCCTTGCGGGTATTTATTATCCAGTTAGTGTTCTGAGTCGTGCATTACGGGTCCAACCCGCACACATCCGTCTCACAGCGTACATTATGACATTGTTGTGGCATTTGTATTAAGTTGCAATATGCTGTGGTTATGACAGGTGTTATGTCACTCTTATGGCAGGATTATGTAGGCCTTATGGTGTACACCTTAAGTGAAGTGTGTGGCCTGTTTATTAGTTTTAACAAACATGAATGCAGAACTGGGTCATCACCCCCACCCACACCATCCCTTCTTCCCCGAAACAGATTATCCGCTGCGCATACATTAATTAAGAAGCGATAGAATAAGAAAGCCACCAATGTAATTACTTCTCCAGGGTATCAACTGGCAATCCTGCGATGATTCCATTATGCCATTTACCCCAAAACCCCAGAGGACGATCCGCCGTGATTAAACCCGTCTCAGGAGGGGTACACGGGGCGCCCCGATGATTCAAACAGCCGTTTAAAAAGGTTATTGACTAGTTCCAGTAATTAAAATAATTTTTTTGTTTGGAATTCCAATATTGCCACATAAATGACTGGCTGTTGCCATTCAGTGAACAAAATTTTCCAACATTGTTGGAAAACAAATCAGTGTATTTGATGGGTGAGAGAACCAGAGAAGTGTACTCATTTCAGCT
>CM040395.1:1781463-1831463 GCA_022702515.1 Ilyophis sp. 1 JC-2022 | reverse complement strand
TATGTGTGTGTGTGTGTGTAAGCTAGTCACAGTCACACTGAACACAGTCACACACACACATATACACATATACAAACACACACACACACACACACACATATACAAACACACACACACGCATACACACACACATAAACACACACACACACACACACACACATGCACACACAAACACACACTCACATACATACACACACACACCAGAAAGACCCATTGCTTTATTCAAGCTTTCATTGTTTAATTTTCTGTTATCGCATTTTTTTAATTACTGTAATATTTCTCAATAAACGAGGAAAGCAGGGACCCTGCCACCCCCCCCCCCCACCTTCTCTTTCCCACCCACAGGACCTCATCAGCCCAATTTATATTGTATTCAGCAGTAGACCAAAGTGGCGCATTGTCTTGTGTGGCACTGAACACATGAGCCAGTGACAGTGCCACGCTGCAAGGCCTACACTGGAGCAGACCTGCTGACACTGGCTCAGAGAAGGCCTGTTACTGTCTGTAAGGATAAGATCATATGATGGAAAAATATGAATGTAAGGATAAGATATTTAGACCACCAAGCAGCTTAGCCAGCCGTTTATCTCATTTCTTATGGAGAACAGACGCCGTCCGCATGCCATTCCTAGTGAAATTAACAAAACTATAATCACATAAAACGGTTAGAAATAAACCCGGCGCTGCAATCTCGTTCTGATTATTATTGCATTTTATCAGATTTTTACAGACACTCAGAGAACAATCAAACACTCATTTTTACACAAACAGAAGGAGGAGTTTGAATCGGTGCAGTGGAGAGAGCAGGATGACAAGAGCGGAATGACCCACACAGAAACACACAGAAACACACAGAAACAGGTACAGAATGGCTATAAGGCAACATGAGAAGATGGAGGACTTTTCAGTTTTTTTTATAACACAATTTTTTTTTCACATAATGCATTTGTATTCAGTGGAGTTTACTCATCTAAAACAATGTGTATTCATTATTATTATTATTTATTTATTATTATTTATTTATTTTTAGAGTGCAAAATCACACCGGAGTGTCTCAGTACACTTTGACAGCAAAAAAAAAACATATCAAACATATTATACATAGAACAAAAAAAATAAAAATAAATAAATAAAATAAAAAACTACAGATACATACACCCATAACGCACACACACCAACCCACACACACACTCTTACATTCTGAACACTATGGAGTATGGCAGTAATTCGCCCCTTCAAATGAATGAAGGTCAGTTTGTGGGAGCAAAGTGTATGGTGAAGAGATGCGTTTTGAGTCTGGATTTAAACAGCTGGACGGATGTTGCATTTCTGACAGTGAGAGGTAATTGATTCCAGAGGAAAGGTGCACGGTAAGAGAAAGCCCTGCTTCCAACTGAGTGTTTGTGAATCCGAGGTAGAGTGAGGTGGCCAGCGCCTTGTGAGCGAAGGGGGCGGCGAGGACAGTAAGGGGTGATTAGGTCAGAGAGATAAGAGGGGGCTAGGCCATGGAGGGATTTGTAGGTCAGGAGTAGGATTTTGAAGTCTGATCTGGCTTGAATGGGTAGCCAATGAAGAAACTTAAGGACGGGGGTGATATGATTGAATCTTTTGGTGCGAGTGAGTAATCTGGCAGCACTGTTTTGAACAAGTTGCAGCTTTTTTATGGTGCATTTGGGTAAACCTGAGAAAAGGGAATTACCATAGTCAAGCCTAGATGAAACCAGTGCGTGAATTAGGGTTTCAGCATCTGGAGTTGTTATGATAGAGCGAATCTTGGAGATGTTACGGAGGTGAAAGAAGGCTGTTTTGGAGATGTCCTGAATATGAGCTGCAAATGATAGAGTGGGGTCAATACGGATGCCCAAGTTTTTAACAGTAGCGCTTTGAGTAATTACACAGTTGTTAAAGGTGAGGTTGAATTCTGAATAATGGTGGAGTTTGTCCTTTGGTCCAATGACCAGTAGTTCAGTTTTGTTGGGGTTTAGTTTTAGGAAGTTCTGTGACATCCAGCATGTGACGGCGTGCAAGCAGGATTCAAGGTGAGTGATTTGTGACTGGGCGTCAGGAGTGAGAGGTATGTAAATTTGAGTGTCGTCTGCATAACAGTGAAATTGAATGCCAAAGTGACGGAGGATGGATCCAAGAGGAAGCATATATAGAGAGAAAAGAAGAGGGCCAAGCACTGAGCCCTGTGGAACGCCATGGTTTAGTGTACATATGTCTGAGAGGGAGCCTCTGTATGAGACACGCTGTGTTCTGTGTGATAGGTAGGAAGTGAACCAGGAAAGTGCAGGACCACTGATACCGAGATCGGTTGATAAACGAAGTAATAGTATGGTGTGATCAATGGTGTCAAATGCCGCGCTAAGGTCAAGTAGAATGAGGAGAGAAGTTGAGCCAGAGTCAGAACTAATGAGGAGATCATTTACTACTTTAGTGAGGGCAGTTTCGGTGCTGTGGAATTTCCTAAAGCCTGATTGGTGGGGTTCAAAGAGGTTATTAGTGTTGAGATGGTCAGTCAGCTGTGTGAAAACTATTTTTTCTAGAAGTTTGGAAGGAAAAGGAAGGTTGGAGATAGGTCTGTGATTCTCAAGAATGTCAGGGTCGAGGTTAGGTTTCTTGAGAAGTGGTTTGATTATAGCGGATTTAAATGCAGAGGGCAGAATTCCGGAAGAAAGGGAAGTATTAAAGATGTTGAGATAAAGGGGACCAAGTATTGGCCAGAGATCCTTGATAAGTTTAGCAGGAAGGGGGTCAATGAGGGAGGTTGTAGATTTGGCAGAGAGGACCAGACTAGTAAGGGTTTCAAGGGAGACAAGTTCAAACTGTGAGAAGGAGGGGGGAGGAGTGGTCTCTGTGTTGTGTTGGCGTCTATTGGGAGGTGAGGCAGCTTCCATGGGTAAGGACATGATTATTTGATTCCTGATCGTGTCAATTTTGTTGTTAAAGAAGTGGAGAAACTGAGTGGCGGTGAAAGGTGAATTTCTTATATGGGTGGCTTTACGTGTAAGTTTGGCTACAGTGTCAAAAAGGAATCTAGGATTATCTTTGTTGGTGTTAATGAGAGATGAAAAGTAGGAGGTCCTTGCCCTAGAGAGCATCGCCCTGTAGACGACCAGACTATTGTACCATTCTACGTGTGCTGCATTATGTTTGGAAGTGCGCCATCTACGTTCCAACCTTCTACAGACCAGTTTTTGAGTGCGTGTTTCAGTGTTGTACCATGGTGTAGGTTTCCTTCTCCGGGTGGCCTTGGTCTGGAGGGGAGCAATAGAATTAAGAGAATCTAACAGCATGGAGTTGAAAGTGTCTGTGTATGTATCAAGAGAGTTGGTATGATCGGGCAGTTGCGAGAGTGTTGTGGATAGAAGGTGAGTAAGTTTAGCAGGTGTAGAATTATCAATGCGTCGGGTGGTGTGGAAGTCTATTATAGGTAGGTCTGGTGGGGGCAATATAACTTGAAATTTGATAAGGTAGTGATCGGACAGTGCTGGTGGATAAGGGAGGACTGCGGTGTGGGACACGATGACGCCACGGGTAAGAACCAGGTCAAGTGTGTTGCCGCTGGAGTGTGTCTGTTCATGGATCAGTTGAAGAAACCCAAGAGTGTCGATGAGGGATAAGAATGCTTTGGTAAGAGGATCAGATTCTGAGTTTACATGGATGTTGAAATCCCCTATAATCAGTATGTTATCTGTCCGGGTTGAGAAATCTGAAAGGAAATTGGAGAACACATAATATTGAAATACCCCTGCATCTACATGCAAACAGGTACATATACCCCTGCATCTACATGCAAACAGGTACATATACCCCTGCATCTACATGCAAACAGGTACATATACCCCTGCATCTACATGCAAACAGGTACATTAGCAGCTTCGAACATCACTTGGCTTAAGACCAGAAATGACAGACAATAAATGGGTCCAATCACAATTGGGAGGGGGGGGGGGGGTTTAAGCACATTTAACAACGGAGTTTAACCAGTTATGGGAGTCACTCTGGATCAGAACATCTGTTAATTCCTAAATGTTAATGTGTGAATGTAAGCGTGAGGATGGCTATGCGTTCAAATTGTGAAACACAAAATGAAAACAAAATGGGGAGACAGATTTGTAGTCACTCAATTACAGCTGCCCCCAAGAGTCTAATTACACCCCAGTTTACACTTTCCTTTAAGTGGGGCCTGTGCAGAGGGTTATGTGTTTCGCATACTGAATAACTCAGTGTTCCCCTCCTGTAAGGTAGTCTATATTAAATATACTGAATAACACAGTGTTCCCCATCCTGTAAGGTAGTCTATATTAAATATACTGAATAACACAGTGTTCCCCATCCTGTAAGGTAGTCTATATTAAATATACTGAATAACTCAGTGTTCCCCATCCAGTAAGGTAGTCTATATTAAATATACTGAATAACTCAGTGATCCCCATCCAGTAAGGTAGTCAATATTAAATATACTGAATAACTCAGTGTTCCCCATCCTGTAAGGTAGTCTATATTAAATATACTGAATAACTCAGTGTTCCTCATCCTGTAAGGTAGTCTATATTAAATATACTGAATAACACAGTGTTCCCCATCCTGTAAGGTAGTCTATATTAAATATACTGAATAACTCAGTGTTCCCCATCCTGTAAGGTAGTCTATATTAAATATACTGAATAACTCAGTGTTCCCCATCCAGTAAGGTATTCTATATTAAATATACTGAATAACTCAGTGTTCCCCATCCTGTAAGGTAGTCTATATTAAATATACTGAATAACTCTGTGCTCCTCATCCTGTAAGGTAGTCTATATTAAATATACTGAATAACTCAGTGTTCCCCATCCTGTAAGGTAGTCTATATTAAATATACTGAATAACTCAGTGTTCCCCATCCAGTAAGGTATTCTATATTAAATATACTGAATAACTCAGTGTTCCCCATCCTGTAAGGTAGTCTATATTAAATATACTGAATAACTCAGTGTTCCTCATCCTGTAAGGTAGTCTATATTAAATATACTGTATAACTCAGTGTCCCCCATCCTGTAAGATAGTCTATATTAAATATACTGAATAACTCAGTGTTCCCCATCCTGTAAGGTAGTCTATATTAAATATACTGAATAACACAGTGTTCCCCATCCTGTAAGGTATTCTATATTAAATATACTGAATAACTCAGTGTTCCCCATCCTGTAAGGTAGTCTATATTAAATATACTGAATAACTCAGTGTTCCTCATCCTGTAAGGTAGTCTATATTAAATATACTGTATAACTCAGTGTCCCCCATCCTGTAAGATAGTCTATATTAAATATACTGAATAACTCAGTGTTCCCCATCCTGTAAGGTAGTCTATATTAAATATACTGAATAACACAGTGTTCCCCATCCTGTAGGGTAGTCTATATTAAATATACTGAATAACACAGTGCTCCCCATCCTGTAAGGTAGTCAATATTAAATATACTGAATAACACAGTGTTCCCCATCCTGTAAGGTAGTCTATATTAAATATACTGAATAACACAGTGCTCCCCATCCTGTAAGGTAGTCTATATTAAATATACTGAATAACTCAGTGTTCCCCATCCTGTAAGGTAGTCTATATTAAATATACTGAATAACTCAGTGTTCCTTATCCTGTAAGGTAGTCTATATTAAATATACTGAATAACTCAGTGTTCCCCATCCTGTAAGGTAGTCTATATTAAATATACTGAATAACTCAGTGTTCCCCATCCAGTAAGGTATTCTATATTAAATATACTGAATAACTCAGTGTTCCCCATCCTGTAAGGTCGTCTATATTAAATATACTGAATAACTCAGTGTTCCTCATCCTGTAAGGTAGTCTATATTAAATATACTGTATAACTCAGTGTCCCCCATCCTGTAAGATAGTCTATATTAAATATACTGAATAACTCAGTGTTCCCCATCCTGTAAGGTAGTCTATATTAAATATACTGAATAACACAGTGTTCCCCATCCTGTAAGGTATTCTATATTAAATATACTGAATAACTCAGTGTTCCCCATCCTGTAAGGTAGTCTATATTAAATATACTGAATAACTCAGTGTTCCTCATCCTGTAAGGTAGTCTATATTAAATATACTGTATAACTCAGTGTCCCCCATCCTGTAAGATAGTCTATATTAAATATACTGAATAACTCAGTGTTCCCCATCCTGTAAGGTAGTCTATATTAAATATACTGAATAACACAGTGTTCCCCTCCTGTAAGGTAGTCTATATTAAATATACTGAATAACACAGTGTTCCCCATCCTGTAAGGTAGTCTATATTAAATATACTGAATAACACAGTGTTCCCCATCCTGTAAGGTAGTCTATATTAAATATACTGAATAACTCAGTGTTCCCCATCCAGTAAGGTAGTCTATATTAAATATACTGAATAACTCAGTGATCCCCATCCAGTAAGGTAGTCAATATTAAATATACTGAATAACTCAGTGTTCCCCATCCTGTAAGGTAGTCTATATTAAATATACTGAATAACTCAGTGTTCCTCATCCTGTAAGGTAGTCTATATTAAATATACTGAATAACACAGTGTTCCCCATCCTGTAAGGTAGTCTATATTAAATATACTGAATAACTCAGTGTTCCCCATCCTGTAAGATAGTTTATATTAAATATACTGAATAACTCAGTGTTCCCCATCCAGTAAGGTATTCTATATTAAATATACTGAATAACTCAGTGTTCCCCATCCTGTAAGGTAGTCTATATTAAATATACTGAATAACTCTGTGTTCCTCATCCTGTAAGGTAGTCTATATTAAATATACTGAATAACTCAGTGTTCCCCATCCTGTAAGGTAGTCTATATTAAATATACTGAATAACTCAGTGTTCCCCATCCAGTAAGGTATTCTATATTAAATATACTGAATAACTCAGTGTTCCCCATCCTGTAAGGTAGTCTATATTAAATATACTGAATAACTCAGTGTTCCTCATCCTGTAAGGTAGTCTATATTAAATATACTGTATAATTCAGTGTCCCCCATCCTGTAAGATAGTCTATATTAAATATACTGAATAACTCAGTGTTCCCCATCCTGTAAGGTAGTCTATATTAAATATACTGAATAACACAGTGTTCCCCATCCTGTAAGGTATTCTATATTAAATATACTGAATAACTCAGTGTTCCCCATCCTGTAAGGTAGTCTATATTAAATATACTGAATAACTCAGTGTTCCTCATCCTGTAAGGTAGTCTATATTAAATATACTGTATAACTCAGTGTCCCCCATCCTGTAAGATAGTCTATATTAAATATTCTGAATAACTCAGTGTTCCCCATCCTGTAAGGTAGTCTATATTAAATATACTGAATAACACAGTGTTCCCCATCCTGTAGGGTAGTCTATATTAAATATACTGAATAACACAGTGTTCCCCATCCTGTAAGGTAGTCTATATTAAATATACTGAACAACTCAGTGTTCCCCATCCTGTAAGGTAGTCTATATTAAATATACTGAATAACTCAGTGTTCCCCATCCTGTAAGATAGTCTCTATTAAATATACTGAATAACTCAGTGTTCCCCATCCTGTAAGATAGTCTCTATTAAATATACTGAATAACTCAGTGTTCCCCATCCTGTAAGGTAGTCTTTATTAAATATACTACCTTACAGGATGGTAGTATATTAAATATACTATCTTACAGGATATATAAATGACAGAGTCAAAGGCATTTCACCCCTTTGAAGAGTAGGTTTTTTTCAAAATTCTCAGTCAGTGTTCTAGAACTCCATTGCTTTCAGTCACCAGTAGTGAGTGTGACATCAGCATTAGAATGTTCGGTTAAGAACATTCCAATCACATATTTGTGATCTTACACCTTATTCATGACCCAGGGAGAGAGAGAGAGAGACAGACAGAGTGAGCATGGGACTCTGCTGCCAGATGGTGCACTGTGCTGGGAAAGAGGACCTTCCTCCACTGCTCTCCCTCCCACCCTCTGTCCCTCTCTCCATCCCTCCCACCCTCTCTCCCTTTCTCCAATCCATCAATCAGAGGCAAAGCATCCCTGACCAAAGTTTTCCCACAACTATTCACGTATGACAGCCACTTGTGCCGTGTTTCCACACGTGTGTAACTGCAGGGGGCAGGGTGTTCTGTGCACTGGGTCCGCAGGCCTCCTAAATTAGGATGCGATTTATAATGAATCATTTTCTCCTTTTCGCTGCTCTCCCTGTCTGTGTCGCTGAACCCATGTGGCTCATACAGAGTGCAGCTGCACGACCTGTCTACAGTCCTCCCAACCGTGCTCCTGCCCCCCCGCCCCCCCCGCACTTCCTCTCCCTCCTCCTCCTCCCCCCATGGGCTGACTGTTGCTGCTCACATAAAATTAATCTTAAGCTGCCTGAAGATCCACCTCTTCTGACTGCATCTTGCAGTCCCCCCCCCCACAGCGACCATGAGGAAATACGGAGACACACAGGCCGGGGGCTAATCTTGCATGGGAAAACACACTCAGGATTAAATCGACAGGCTGTAGCCTTCAGTGTCCTGCTGGAGTGGGAGGGGTGGCCGAAAAAAATGCAGGCCCACCTGGGAGCACGATCCAATCAAATCGCTACCGTTTCTCCAGGCCATTACGGCTGACAGGATCCCCGATACGGGGGCAATAACCTTCCCAAGGTTTTCCATTGGTGTCTAGACATTTATGGGCCAGGCTAATTTACGCTATCCATTACGACTCTATCCAAACGGCATCAATCCATCTTTTACACGTTTTCCTTTTGCGGGAAGGAGCGAGAGAGTGCAAACGGAGGCCCGGCGTGCGAGCTGGCTGATAGAGTGCAGCTTCCTGTCCGCGGTTAGAAGTCACACAGCAGTGAGGGCTAAATCAACGCTGTAAACAGCAGTAAAACAGTCAGCCATGTAGGAGATTCGTCCAGGCTTCAGCAGTCTGATCGTAACACACCCTATGGCATCGGCTCCCCAAACTGTCTGAGCCCCTGACCCACCAAATAAAGGGGTACATTTTGTGTGACCCCCTCCACGCCTATTAAGATTCAAAATAACATAACATAGGCTCAAATGATTTAATGTGTCAAAACAAATGTGTGTTGCACACACTGCAATACAAAATACGGGTGCAGTTTAATTCACTGTTGTGGTTGTCAATGTGTAAGTGTATTATATGCCGTATATTATTTTTTAAATCACATGCCATCTTGCACCTCAACCCTTCCCATGATGCACTAGTGTGTTCCTGACCCCGGCTTGGAAAGCATTGCTTACTATAGTGCCCAACCAGACAAATCTCTGCTGGCAAAAAAAAAACGTCACCCAGCTGTACGTGCGTGACCGATCCACCCGAGACTCTGGCAGTGTGTCTGGGAGGAGATTTAAAAGCAAAACCACGGTTGGAAAAGTCTTGTATGAAGAAATCAACCACAGATGACTCAAGTTTACTCATAACACTACTGTAATGACTGGGCCAATTATGGAGTGCGCTGTATGTAAATCGGCACTGAAAAACTGAACTTGTCTTTAACTATTTTTCTGTCTCTCTCTATATTCACTGTTTTTATTCCCCTCTCTGGGGCACCATTTCCCTTTGCCCCCGCCCACATTTGGAACCCCTGGAACCCATTTTGGAACCTAGTTGCCTGGAAACAGAAGGGCACGCTCAGGGCTTTTTTATGACATCACAGCCTACCTCTGGCTCTTTGATCACAGTTATGCTAGCCAGCCACAGTGATGGAGCCCGGCCTGGATGCCGTCCACCTGCTGGTATCCTGACTAGTTTGTATCTCGTCTCCAGATGAGATCAGCAGACCCTGGTCTGTTTTTCTTCCAAAAATCTCAGAGCGGGAGAACCAAGATTTTTGTCTGGACATGGACTGAACAGGGCGCTATTCAATATATAAGTGCAGGCTCGGAGAGGTCACAGGTCACATTCCAATGGTCTGTGCTTTTCACCGGCCGGTCTGTATCCTAGAAGACAACAGATAGAAGCTGCAGATGAGTTTGTGTGCAAAGCCTGTAGTGTTGGCACAGTGGATCCTCTGTTAGTCAGCGCTGGGCTGTTTCCACCGTACTGACTGGTTCCAGACCTCCGTGTTTGCTGGCTCTGGCCATGTTGGCTCAAACCCACGTGTAAGACACAGCGCGGCTTGTGCATCTGGCTGTTCTTTCGTACCCTCCTCGCCCCCGGTTACCAAGCATCATCTGGGCCGGCCTGCCCGTCTGGAGCACAGGTACATTCTCAGGGTGAGCACAGAATCAGTCATCCAGTCAGTGAGTGAGTAAATCAGTCATTCAGCCAGTTACGCACTCAGTCAGTGAGCGAGTAAATCAGTCATTCAGCCAGTTAAGCACTGTCAGTCAGTGAGCGAGTAAATCAGTCATTCAGCCAGTTAAGCACTCAGTCAGTGAGCGAGTAAATCAGTCATTCAGCCAGTTAAGCACTCAGTCAGTGAGCGAGTAAATCAGTCATTCAGCCAGTTAAGCACTGTCAGTCAGTGGGTACATTAGTCGGGCAATGACACATTCATTACGGTGAGAAGTTAGTCAGTAAGCCTGTCACTCACCCATTCAGTCAGTCAGAATTTTGTCTGTGTGTTAGAGCCAGCCAGTCAGTTTTCCAGCCAGCCAGTCAGTTTTCCAGCCAGTCAACCAAGTTTTCCTGGATATCAGGAATATTGTTCATCTCAGGCAGTCTTCCAGGGTACAGATGGGCTACCCTCTGAACCTGGATCCAGATCTCCCTATGGAAACACACAAGCACGCACGCACGCACGCGCGCGCGCGCACGCACGCACGCACGCACGCACGCACGCACGCACGCACGCACGCACGCACGCACGCACGCACGCACGCACGCACGCACGCACGCACGCACGCACGCACGCACGCACGCACGCACGCACGCACGCACGCACGCACGCACGCACGCACGCACACACACACACACACACACACACACACACACACACACACACACTTCCTGGGGGAGGACAGAGAGGTAGCTCCTCTCCCTCTTCTGCTACTTTTACAGCAAACAGGTAACACACCTGGGAAATGTGCCTCATGTGGACTATCAATATTTTACCCGGATCTATTGTTTCAATACATATTTTACCCACACGACACTACTACTGCTAATAATAACAATAACCTTATTATAAAGCCTTAAATATTCTTAAATAAATCCTTAAATAAATACTCTTTAAATATTCAGCAGCTTGTGAGATTCAGCTAGGTATTACATGGATCAGCAAAATTAAAGCTAAAATACTGTTATTGTTGAAGAGCAGTACAGCAGAAATCCAGCCACACTCACCCGACACTCCATAGCCAGTCCCTACACTCCACAGCCCAGAGTCCCTACACTCCACAGCCCAGAGTCCCTACACTCCACAGCCCAGAGTCCCTACACTCTACAGCCCAGAGTCCCTACACTCCACAGCCCAGAGTCCCTACACTCTACAGCCAGAGTCCCTACACTCCACAGCCCAGAGTCCCTACACTCCACAGCCCAGAGTCCCTACACTCCACAGCCCAGAGTCCCTACACTCCACAGCCCAGAGTCCCTACACTCCACAGCCCAGAGTCCCTACACTCCACAGCCCAGAGTCCCGACACTCCACAGCCCAGAGTCCCGACACTCTACAGCCCAGAGTCCCTACACTCCACAGCCCAGAGTCCCTACACTCCACAGCCCAGAGTCCCTACACTCTACAGCCCAGAGTCCCTACACTCCACAGCCCAGAGTCCCTACACTCCACAGCCCAGAGTCCCTACACTCTACAGCCCAGAGTCCCTACACTCCACAGCCCAGAGTCCCTACACTCCACAGCCCAGAGTCCCTACACTCCACAGCCCAGAGTCCCTACACTCCACAGCCCAGAGTCCCTACACTCCACAGCCCAGAGTCTCTACACTCGCCTTCCTGCCGATGATAGAGTTACTCTCTCCTTTCCGCTGTCCATTTGCTTTAACAGGCTCTAGATACGTCCTGACAGCAGCAGATAGGAACATGACCCATCGGAAATGCTCGCCGCTTTAGCAAATGCAATATCGTGTGAAACCACCACAGAGGATGATATATCATTACATATCAGTGTGTTTTTATGAGAGTAACCATGGGGACACTTAATTCTCATTATAAAGGACACTGCTATTACTTTCTAAGGTAGATTATTAAGGCCACCCTTTGCTCTTATCTCTTAACATGATTGTGCTGCGCAGTGGAGGCCTGATATATAGGAGCACAGGATGGAGATACCATCTCTGGTGCAGGTAGTTATGATGTATGATGGAAATGGAAATATTAAGTAGAATTTCTCATTAATTGACCTTGTTGTTTTGGAAAATTAATTTAATGACCTGAAAGACCTCTCTCTACCCTCCCCCCCCCTCTCTCTCTCTCTCTCTCTCTCTCTCTCTCTCTCTCTCTCTCTCTCTCTCTCTCTCTCTCTCTTTCTTTCTTTATATATATATCTTCCCCCTCCCTTGCATCCTCATTCCCTCTCTCTCTCTGTCTCTCACACACCTTCTTCTCCTCTCTCTTTCTCTCTCACTCTTCTTCTCCTCTCTCTTTTTGTCTCTCACACCCTTCTTCTCCTCTCTCTTTCTTTCTTACCCTTCTTCACTTGCTCCTTTGCAAGCCACAACACAGCCAAACCAATGTTTACTATTTGCATACAGTATGTGTGAATTGTAAATAATATGAGATAACTGATACCCCATCCCTTTCTGCCATTGAGTGTGTGTGTGTGTGTGTGTGTGTGTGTGTGTGTGTGTGTGTGTGTGTGTGTGTGTGTGTGTGTGTGTGTGTGTGTGTGTGTGAGTGTGACATGATCTGCTGGGGTCTCCAACTGCCTTTTCATAAATGGAATACAATGAAAATAGAATATTTTATCAAGATATTGCAACACTGCACAATAGACTGGCACATTATACAAATTATTGCTGCTTTCAGATACCACAGTATCATTTTTTAAATACACTCCTATGGAATGTGGTTATCATTAAACTTATATAATCATAATAGCCTAAATATTTACATTATATTTCATTATATTCCACTTTTGTAAGACCTTAGAAAAAAACCTTTGAAAAACTTTCCGCTTTTCACATTAAGATAATTCTGATTGTAACGTGGCCTTGAAGCATCTACAGTCTGATTGTGACACGTCCTTGAAGCATCTACAGTCTGATTGTAACGTAGCCTTGAAGCATCTACAGTCTGATTGTGACACGTCCTTGAAGCATCTACAGTCTGATTGTAACGTAGCCTTGAAGCATCTACAGTCTGATTGTGACACATCCTTGAAGCATCTACAGTCTGATTGTGACACGTCCTTGAAGCATCTACAGTCTGATTGTGACACGTCCTTGAAGCATCTACAGTCTGATTGTAACGTAGCCTTGAAGCATCTAGTCTGATTGTGACACGTCCTTGAAGCATCTACAGTCTGATTGTGACACGTCCTTGAAGCATCTACAGTCTGATTGTGACGTAGCCTTGAAGCATCTACAGTCTGATTGTGACACGTCCTTGAAGCATCTACAGTCTGATTGTGACACATCCTTGAAGCATCTACAGTCTGATTGTGACGTAGCCTTGAAGCATCTACAGTCTGATTGTAACGTAGCCTTGAAGCATCTACAGTCTGATTGTGACGTAGCCTTGAAGCATCTACAGTCTGATTGTAACGTAGCCTTGAAGCATCTACAGTCTGATTGTGACGTAGCCTTGAAGCATCTACAGTCTGATTGTGACACGTCCTTGAAGCATCTACAGTCTGATTGTGACACGTCCTTGAAGCATCTACAGTCTGATTGTAACGTAGCCTTGAAGCATCTACAGTCTGATTGTAACGTAGCCTTGAAGCATCTACAGTCTGATTGTGACACGTCCTTGAAGCATCTACAGTCTGATTGTAACGTAGCCTTGAAGCATCTACAGTCTGATTGTAACGTAGCCTTGAAGCCTCTACAGTCTGATTGTAACGTAGCCTTGAAGCATCTACAGTCTGATTGTAACGTAGCCTTGAAGCATCTACAGTCTGATTGTGACACGTCCTTGAAGCATCTACAGTCTGATTGTGACGTAGCCTTGAAGCATCTACAGTCTGATTGTGACACGTCCTTGAAGCATCTACAGTCTGATTGTAACGTAGCCTTGAAGCATCTACAGTCTGATTGTGACACATCCTTGAAGCATCTACAGTCTGATTGTGACACGTCCTTGAAGCATCTACAGTCTGATTGTGACACGTCCTTGAAGCATCTACAGTCTGATTGTAACGTAGCCTTGAAGCATCTAGTCTGATTGTGACACGTCCTTGAAGCATCTACAGTCTGATTGTAACGTAGCCTTGAAGCATCTACAGTCTGATTGTGACACATCCTTGAAGCATCTACAGTCTGATTGTGGCGTAGCCTTGAAGCATCTACAGTCTGATTGTAACGTAGCCTTGAAGCATCTACAGTCTGATTGTGACGTAGCCTTGAAGCCTCTACAGTCTGATTGTAACGTAGCCTTGAAGCATCTACAGTCTGATTGTGACACGTCCTTGAAGCATCTACAGTCTGATTGTGACGTAGCCTTGAAGCATCTACAGTCTGATTGTGACGTAGCCTTGAAGCATCTACAGTCTGATTGTGACGTAGCCTTGAAGCATCTACAGTCTGATTGTAACGTAGCCTTGAAGCATCTACAGTCTGATTGTAATGTAGCCTTGAAGCATCTACAGTCTGATTGTAACGTAGCCTTGAAGCATCTACAGTCTGATTGTAACGTAGCCTTGAAGCATCTACAGTCTGATTGTAATGTAGCCTTGAAGCATATACAGTCTGATTGTAATGTAGCCTTGAAGCATATACAGTCTGATTGTAACGTAGCCTTGAAGCATCTACAGTCTGATTGTAATGTAGCCTTGAAGCATCTACAGTCTGATTGTGACGTAGCCTTGAAGCATCTACAGTCTGATTGTAACGTAGCCTTGAAGCCTCTACAGTCTGATTGTAACGTAGCCTTGAAGCATCTACAGTCTGATTGTAACGTAGCCTTGAAGCATCTACAGTCTGATTGTAATGTAGCCTTGAAGCCTCTACAGTCTGATTGTAACGTAGCCTTGAAGCATCTACAGTCTGATTGTGACACGTCCTTGAAGCATCTACAGTCTGATTGTAACGTAGCCTTGAAGCATCTACAGTCTGATTGTAATGTAGCCTTGAAGCATCTACAGTCTGATTGTAACGTAGCCTTGAAGCCTCTACAGTCTGATTGTAACGTAGCCTTGAAGCATCTACAGTCTGATTGTAATGTAGCCTTGAAGCATCTACAGTCTGATTGTAACGTAGCCTTGAAGCCTCTACAGTCTGATTGTAACGTAGCCTTGAAGCCTCTACAGTCTGATTGTAACGTAGCCTTGAAGCATCTACAGTCTGATTGTAATGTAGCCTTGAAGCCTCTACAGTCTGATTGTAACGTAGCCTTGAAGCATCTACAGTCTGATTGTAATGTAGCCTTGAAGCATATACAGTCTGATTGTAACGTAGCCTTGAAGCATCTACAGTCTGATTGTAACGTAGCCTTGAAGCCTCTACAGTCTGATTGTAATGTAGCCTTGAAGCATATACAGTCTGATTGTAACGTAGCCTTGAAGCATCTACAGTCTGATTGTAATGTAGCCTTGAAGCATCTACAGTCTGATTGTAACGTAGCCTTGAAGCCTCTACAGTCTGATTGTAACGTAGCCTTGAAGCCTCTACAGTCTGATTGTAACGTAGCCTTGAAGCATCTACAGTCTGATTGTAACGTAGCCTTGAAGCATCTACAGTCTGATTGTAATGTAGCCTTGAAGCATATACAGTCTGATTGTAACGTAGCCTTGAAGCATCTACAGTCTGATTGTAATGTAGCCTTGAAGCATCTACAGTCTGATTGTAACGTAGCCTTGAAGCCTCTACAGTCTGATTGTAACGTAGCCTTGAAGCATCTACAGTCTGATTGTAATGTAGCCTTGAAGCATCTACAGTCTGATTGTAACGTAGCCTTGAAGCATCTACAGTCTGATTGTAACGTAGCCTTGAAGCATCTACAGTCTGATTGTAACGTAGCCTTGAAGCATCTACAGTCTGATTGTAATGTAGCCTTGAAGCATCTACAGTCTGATTGTAATGTAGCCTTGAAGCCTCTACAGTCTGATTGTAACGTAGCCTTGAAGCATCTACAGTCTGATTGTAACGTAGCCTTGAAGCATCTACAGTCTGATTGTAACGTAGCCTTGAAGCCTCTACAGTCTGATTGTAACGTAGCCTTGAAGCATCTACAGTCTGATTGTGACGTAGCCTTGAAGCCTCTACAGTCTGATTGTGACACGTCCTTGAAGCCTCTACAGTCTGATTGTAACGTAGCCTTGAAGCATCTACAGTCTGATTGTGACGTAGCCTTGAAGCCTCTACAGTCTGATTGTGACACGTCCTTGAAGCCTCTACAGTCTGATTGTAACGTAGCCTTGAAGCATCTACAGTCTGATTGTGACGTAGCCTTGAAGCCTCTACAGTCTGATTGTGACACGTCCTTGAAGCCTCTACAGTCTGATTGTAACGTAGCCTTGAAGCATCTACAGTCTGATTGTGACGTAGCCTTGAAGCCTCTACAGTCTGATTGTGACACGTCCTTGAAGCCTCTACAGTCTGATTGTGACACGTCCTTGAAGCATCTACAGTCTGATTGTAATGTAGCCTTGAAGCATATACATTCTATGCAACAATGTAGACAAACAAATAAAATAAGAAGGAATACAAAATTGTCCTAAATAAAAACAATATCCGGTTATACATCCACACACTTGTTTCCCCTCAGATCCCCCTTTTCTGTGGTGAGATTTGGGAATAATTAACTTGTTTCTGTCTTGACGTTCCTCGAGAAAAATCACACCTGAGACCTGGAGAGCAGATGTTTGGCTCTGAAAGTAATGCATTAACCCTGATTAGTATTGAAATGTATTCAGGTTCTCGAGCTGCTTTTCCCACACGATGCGTTCCAGGGTCCCTGTATGACAGTACCTCTCCGTCTCACATCGACGCCCCAGCAGACACAGTATGTCTCCCACTTTCAGTTCTCCTGGCTTTATAGATAAAATCACATTTTCATGTCAATAATATAACTTGGTGCTCTAATCTGAAGTTTCTTTTTTCCCCAATAAACCTATTTTAATTCAATGCAAGAGAAAAACATTTTTTTGAAAGGTCTGCAGCATTCTTTGATAATAAAATTTTTGTCACATTCTCAGCTACTTTTGAATTTCCCCTTTAGAAAAAAAACATTTTGTTAATAAATCAGTTTTATTGTATATTGGGCAGTTTCAGTAATACTTCTTCACTACATAGAACAATCATAACCCATAACTACAGTGAATACATAGGGTAAAATGAAAATGATGTATGGAATTGAGGTGCATTCATGCTGAACCAGTATATTATAGTACACTGACTTCCCCACACCTCCAGCAGTATATTATAGTACACTGACTTCCCCACACCTCCAGCAGTATATTATAGTACACTGACTTCCCCACACCTCCAGCAGTATATTATAGTACACTGACTTCCCCACACCTCCAGCAGTATATTATAGTACACTGACTTCCCCACACCTCCAGCAGTATATTATAGTACACTGACTTCCCCACACCTCCAGCAGTATATTATAGTACACTGACTTCCCCACACCTCCAGCAGTATATTATAGTACACTGACTTCCCCACACCTCCAGCAGTATATTATAGTACACTGACTTCCCCACACCTCCAGCAGTATATTATAGTACACTGACTTCCCCACACCTCCATCAGTATATTATAGTACACTGACTTCCCCACACCTCCAGCAGTATATTATAGTACACTGACTTCCCCACACCTCCAGCAGTATATTATAGTACACTGACTTCCCCACACCTCCATCAGTATATTATAGTACACTGACTTCCCCACACCTCCAGCAGTATATTATAGTACACTGACTTCCCCACACCTCCAGCAGTATATTATAGTACACTGACTTCCCCACACCTCCAGCAGTATATTATAGTACACTGACTTCCCCACACCTCCAGTAGTATATTATAGTACACTGACTTCCCCACACCTCCAGCACTATATTATAGTACACTGACTTCCCCACACCTCCAGCAGTATATTATAGTACACTGACTTCCCCACACCTCCAGCAGTATATTATAGTACACTGACTTCCCCACACCTCCAGCAGTATATTATAAACTCCTCAAAAAAAGTTTGGAAACGTTATTTCGGTCGATTATTCCTCCCCTTTAATAATACCAATTGGTATTGTATTTTATATCGTTGGAAAGCCTGATTAGTCACCTTTACAACGAGGTACAACTTGTAAGGATCATGCATTCGTGGAATGAGCAACACAGCTAACCATGTGGGTAGCGGCCCAAAAAAATGTGCCAAAATCCCCTGCAATATTCTTCTGTTGGTATTCACTCTCGTTTTGAGCTTCAAGTGCTGGCAGGTGTATGCCAGTGGGATGGAATGGGATGCCATCCCACAGCAGTGTGTGACCAGGCTGGTGACCAGCATGAGGAGGAGGTGCCAAGCTGTTGTGGCTGCGTATGGATCTTCCACACGCTACTGAGGTCCCTGACAGTGTAAAATGAATAAAGTGTAAAAATGGCCAATATGTGTTGTTTTTTCCTTATTACTGTGGGAGAGTGCAATCATCCAGTCCACCAAGCAACTCAAAACGAGAGTGAATACCAACAGAAGAATATTGCAGGGGATTTTGGCACATTTTTTTGGGCCGCTACCCACATGGTTAGCTGTGTTGCTCATTCCACGAATGCATGATCCTTACAAGTTGTACCTCGTTGTAAAGGTGACTAATCAGGCTTTCCAACGATATAAAATACAATACCAATTGGTATTATTAAAGGGGAGGAATAATCGACCGAAATAACGTTTCCGAACTTTTTTTGAGGAGTTTAGTACACTGACTTCCCCACACCTCCAGCAGTATATTATCGTACACTGACTTCCCCACACCTCCAGATGCACCTGACAAACAGCCAACAGACGTCCATCGTCTGATGTGGAATTCCTAACATTTCTCACGGCTCTTTTATGTTTCCTAGAAATCAAATGCCAAGCAAAGAGTCCAGACCAGGGGCTGTGCACTCAGTATATTTTTAAAGCATTGATTAAATGTTCCCTGGACTCAGCTGAAAAAAACTGAGAAAAGCCGATTCCAAAGCAAGCAGAGTCCACCTGCATTTCTCCATTTTTTGTGGCACTGGATCATTTGAGATCTCAAAATGGCACTGGCTAATATCATTGGCTAATGGCACTGGTTAATGTCATTGGCTAATGGCACTGGTTAATGTCATTGGCTAATGGCACTGGTTAATGTCATTGGCTAATGGCACTGGTTAATGTCATTGGCTAACGAGGGTAAAGAAAAATAGCTGAGAACATACAGCAAACAATCCAGAAACTAACAGAACTGTCAGTGCTTGAGTGCGTGTACACCTCCAGGCACATTTCTGAAAAAAAGTGAGTTTTGACAACAATATTAAATGCAATGTCAAATTTCACTTGCCTTCAGCAATTCCGTAAAATCGAGACACATTCTGTAATATGCTGTATGTTGTCTCATCAAAATTCCTCTTATACTAGCATAGCTTTTAACAATGTTATGCCCCTTAGACTTTAAAAAAAATAATTCTTGAATAGAAATTCAATATACAGCATATATGACGTTAATAATAATTAAATAATGGGATAGCTTCAGAGGCATATTCATTTTTCTCTGAAAATGTTAGGATTTTGAGTTTTGTCTGTTTGTATTTGTTATTTCTGTTCTTTGTTGATTATTATTTTTCATTATTATTGTTAATTATTGTATTTGTGTATTATTCTGTACTTGTGTTTATTATTTTTAGTGTAGTTATTTTCGTGTTTGTTTACGTTATTACATTTATTCTCCATATTCCAGTTTATGTTCACATATTTGCATTTATGTCACTCCCCGGTCTTCGTCTCACTTTTCGGGAGCCTTCGGTCCTCTCTGTATTTCCCCTGACTAAACTAGTTGTACCACTTATTGTTTATATTACTAATTAACATTAACAACTACTAACAGCTTAGTTTATGTCTTTTACTAACCCACTAATAACTAATGCTTCCTTGCTTTAACTGTCACTCATTTCCTGCAATTCTATCTTTCAATTATCTACTTTACGCTTCCTCTTTACTAACTGATATCTTACTTCCGCTCTCCACTGACTCTCTGAATGTGTGCGCGTGTCTTTAACACTCCCGCTCATGTCTTTAACACTCACGCTCATGTCTCTATTCGTTTGCATGCTTACTCCAGTCCGAGTCTTCCGTGTTCCCTCGTTATTCTATCATTGTTCCCCTCGTTGTATCATTGTCTGCACCTGTCAGTCTTCCCTGTAACTCCTCCCACTCACACCTGATTTCCCTTGAGTGCTCCCTTAGCCTCCCTACCTATAAATACCCTTCAGTTTAGCTTGTTCTCAGTCAGAATGTTGATCGATATTCTCAGTGACTACGCCTTACTAAGCCTGTGTTTATTCAAAATTCCTGAGACGCCCTTCTGTTTGATTAATTTTTGCATGCCAATTTTGCCTTTCTGTTTGTCTTTCTGATTTTCTGGATTATTTGGCCTTTGCTTTCATTTAAATATATATATATTTTTTACTACATCTCTGCCTATTCCCTTTGTTCCGTCGCCCATCTGATTTTCTGGTTTAGATTTTTTGGACTGTCTTGATTATTCTTTTGGGTTTTGATTTGATCTCGTCTGGAATCTGATTACCTGGCTTTTTGACCTTGGACTGAAATAAACAACATTTTTTAGCCTAATCCTGGTCTGTGCTTGGGTCTCTGAGTCTGTGGTGTCGCTTGGGTCTCTGAGTCTGGGGAGTTACAAAAAATGTATGAGGGGGGCATGACTTTCCTTTAACATTGAATGCTCTGTATTGGAATGTAGCATTGGAAAGTTCTAGAACCTCCTGTAGTTACCTATTTGAAGAATAGCTTTTTAGGAATGTCTTTTCAAAATTCTCAGTCAATGTTCTAGAACTGAATTGCTCTCAATTACCAGTAGTGATTGTGACATCAGCAATAGAATGTTCAGTTGTGAACATTCTAATCACATATTTCTGATCTCACTCCTTAAAGGGGTAAGAAGCAGAGAGGATGGAATCATTGCTTGAGCTGAGCGTCTGGTGACACCATTCAGCCTTTGTTCAAAGGGGCCTCTGTTGTGTCTGTCTGCACCCACCCCACAGTAGAAAAACCCAGCCTGAGAAGTGGCAGCAAACCCTATAGGTGCTGTCCAGGTGTCCTTGGGTTCACATCCCCAGGTGAGAATGATATTTGGTCTCAGCTCTCTCTGTCCAAACTCCCAGGAACATGTAATTATATCTGTTTTCATAAATGCTGGATTAGAAACATAAATGTACTACTGCTCACTACCACTGTACAGTGCATTGAGTATTGAAAAGATTGAAATAAATAATACATAGTTATGCAGCTCTTTTGATTATAGTTATTCAGTGTACGTTTTGAGTTACGGGTGGGGTCGCTGTGAACGTGTGCTCATACATTTTAAATTTATTACCTGAAACTTTTATGCTTTTATAGATTTTGGATAACATTTTTGGTGGCAATAATTATCTTAAATGCGTTATATTTTTCAAAAGTGACTATTACTTTCACACCATGTAATACTAGGGTACTTATCTCCCGAAGAAATAATCACTCCGTTTTATGGTATCAAAAGAGGAGCTGGGAAATATCCGCATTCATTAGCATTTCCATCTTGTAAAAGAGTCTAAAGCAATTACTCCCGTATTGAAGCTTGGCAGGTACCAAGGGGCTTTTAGTCAGCGGTGTGTGTCAGAGCAGTCTGTTTGGATTGTTTTACCTTTTGAATCCTTTACCCCATAAATTAATCATTTTTTTTGTTTAAGAAAACCACTTGGTTGCCCCATGTTGAGAAGCACATGGATGTGTTGAGAAGCACATGGATGTGTTGGTTATGGGAAGTGTGGAGGTTTCATGGGCATGAGCACTAGAACTCAACATGCGATTGGCTGCCTGATTGGCTGCCTGATTGGCTGCCTGATTGGCTGCCTGATTGGTTGCCTGATTGGTTGCCTGTCTGGAAAATGGCCTGTATTCAGTCATCAGTTGTGGAGTTAGTTTTAGTGACAATGTTTTACATGACCTAACTTAATGATGAGAACAGGCCATTCAGCCCAACAATGCTCACCATCTTCCTACCACTAAAGGGTATCTAGTGCTCCCCTACAAACTAGATAGTATCCCGCACCATATCAAGCCTGGTCTTGAAAAAACCCAGATTTTCTGCATGACCTGGCAAGCTATTTAGTGAACTCTGCAAACTGTGTTTGCAAAGTAAAAAAAGTAGCCTTGTTTTTAATTGTTTAATTAAGGGATTGACTGAATCTCAGCTCATGTTTAATAAGACTAGTGTTCTGGAACTTTTCATGTGTGAAGAGAAGAGTTTATTGTTTCCTCTTCTATGGCAAATTTAATCTCAGTAAATGTTCCTAAAACCAGTATAGAAAAGAACCAGCACTGATACACAGAGCTGTTAGAAGCAAGTTAATCCAGAATACACAGCGTCAGAGTTATTACACCCAGAGTCTGCAGGACAGTAGTGTGTGTGGGTTATTACACCCAGAGTCTGCAGGACAGTAGTGTGCGTGGGTTATTACACCCAGAGTCTGCAGGACAGTAGTGTGCGTGGGTTATTACACCCAGAGTCTGCAGGACAGTAGTGTGTGTGGGTTATTACACCCAGAGTCTGCAGGACAGTAGTGTGTGTGGGTTATTACACCCAGAGTCTGCAGGACAGTAGTGTGTGTGGGTTATTACACCCAGAGTCTGCAGGACAGTAGTGTGTGTGGGTTATTACACCCAGAGTCTGCAGGACAGTAGTGTGTGTGGGTTATTACACCCAGAGTCTGCAGGACAGTAGTGTGTGTGGGTTATTACACCCAGAGTCTGCAGGACAGTAGTGTGTGTGGGTTATTACACCCAGAGTCTGCAGGACAGTAGTGTGTGTGGGTTATTACACCCAGAGTCTGCAGGACAGTAGTGTGTGTGGGTTATTACACCCAGAGTCTGCAGGACAGTAGTGTGTGTGGGTTATTACACCCAGAGTCTGCAGGACAGTAGTGTGCGTGGGTTATTACACCCAGAGTCTGCAGGACAGTAGTGTGCGTGGGTTATTACACCCAGAGTCTGCAGGACAGTAGTGTGTGTGGGTTATTACACCCAGAGTCTGCAGGACAGTAGTGTGTGTGGGTTATTACACCCAGAGTCTGCAGGACAGTAGTGTGTGTGGGTTATTACACCCAGAGTCTGCAGGACAGTAGTGTGTGTGGGTTATTACACCCAGAGTCTGCAGGACAGTAGTGTGTGTGGGTTATTGCACCCAGAGTCTGCAGGACAGTAGTGTGTGTGGGTTATTACACCCAGAGTCTGCAGGACAGTAGTGTGTGTGGGTTATTACACCCAGAGTCTGCAGGACAGTAGTGTGTGTGGGTTATTACACCCAGAGTCTGCAGGACAGTAGTGTGTGTGGGTTATTACACCCAGAGTCTGCAGGACAGTAGTGTGTGTGGGTTATTACACCCAGAGTCTGCAGGACAGTAGTGTGCGTGGGTTATTACACCCAGAGTCTGCAGGACAGTAGTGTGTGTGGGTTATTACACTCAGTCTGCAGGACAACCATCTCAAACTCAACAGCTTATATGAGAAATTCCAGTCCGGCTTCCGCTCTGGCCACAGCACCGAAACTGCTCTGGTCAGGGTCACCAATGACCTGCGGATGACGGCTGATGCTGGCTCACCATCACTTCTCATTCTTCTCGACCTCACTGCAGCTTTCGATACCGTTGACCACCGCATCCTCTTACACCGTCTACACTCCACCATTGGACTCTCTGACTCCGCCTTAAACTGGTTCACGTCATACCTTACGGACAGAACAGAGTATGTCTCCCTGGGAGGGGCAAAATCAGACACACACTCCGTCACCTGTGGTGTCCCTCAAGGGTCAGTTCTTGGCCCCACCCTCTTTACCCTGTACATGCTCCCCATTGGCCGTGTCATCAGCCGGCATGGAATATCATTCCATTGCTACGCTGATGACACCCAACTCTACCTCAAAATCAACCCAACCCCCTCTGCAACCCTGCCTTCATCTTCATCTGCACTTACCAACTGCCTGGAGGAGATTAAGGCGTGGATGACACTTAACTTTTTACAACTCAACAGCTTAAAAACTGAAGCCATTTTAGTTGGCACCCCACTTCAGACACGGTCATCCACCATCACCAGCATCACTTTCTCCGGCCATCACATTCACCCTTCACAAACAGTTACTAACCTGGGTGTTAGAATGGACCCTCATCTGACCTTTGAGGCTTACATTAAACATCTATGTAAGACCTCCTTCTACCACCTCAGGAACATTGCAAAACTCCGCCCCACACTCACTCTTTCTGATGCCGAAAAGCTTGTCCACGCCTTTGTCTCCTCCAGGCTCGACTACTGCAACGCACTCCTCATCGGGATCCCCAGCAAGAACATCCAGCAGCTGCAGTACATCCAAAATAGTGCTGCTCGGATCCTGATGAGAGTGCGAAAGTACGACCACATCACACCCGTCCTCAAATCCCTCCACTGGCTTCCTGTTTCATTCAGGATTCAATACAAAGTCTCCCTGCTGTCCCACCAGTGCCTCCATGGTAATGCCCCCCTCTACCTCAAAGAACTACTCACCCCCCATTCCTCCACACGCCACCTCCGCTCTGGACAGGGCAACCTCCTCCGGCCCCCGAGGACCAGGCTACGAACTATGGGTGACCGCGCCTTTTGCGCCGCCGCTCCCAGTCTGTGGAATGCTCTCCCTGACCATCTCAGGGCACCACAGACTGTGGATGCTTTTAAAAGAGGCCTAAAAACCCATCTTTTTAAAAAGGCCTTTTGTTAAAATTGTGTGCCTTTGTTTTGTTTTAGCCTTATTTTTAGTTGATGTGTAGTTTTATTGTGTTTATATGCACTGTAGCACTTTGAGATTGTTCACTCAATATAAAGTGTGTTTTAAATAAAATTCATTATTATTATTATTATAGTAGTGTGTGTGGGTTATTACACCCAGAGTCTGCAGGACAGTAGTGTGTGTGGGTTATTACACCCAGAGTCTGCAGGACAGTAGTGTGTGTGGGTTATTACACCCAGAGTCTGCAGGACAGTAGTGTGTGTGGGTTATTACACCCAGAGTCTGCAGGACAGTAGTGTGTGTGGGTTATTACACCCAGAGTCTGCAGGACAGTAGTGTGTGTGGGTTATTACACTCAGTCTGCAGGACAGTAGTGTGTGTGGGTTATTACACTCAGTGTGCAGGACAGTAGTGTGTGTGGGTTATTACACCCAGAGTCTGCAGGACAGTAGTGTGTGTGGGTTATTACACCTAGAGTCTGCAGGACAGTAGTGTGTGTGGGTTATTACACCCAGAGTCTGCAGGACAGTAGTGTGTGTGGGTTATTACACCCAGAGTCTGCAGGACAGTAGTGTGTGTGGGTTATTACACCCAGAGTCTGCAGGACAGTAGTGTGTGTGGGTTATTACACTCAGTCTGCAGGACAGTAGTGTGTGTGGGTTATTACACTCAGTCTGCAGGACAGTAGTGTGTGTGGGTTATTACACCCAGAGTCTGCAGGACAGTAGTGTGTGTGGGTTATTACACCCAGAGTCTGCAGGACAGTAGTGTGTGTGGGTTATTACACCCAGAGTCTGCAGGACAGTAGTGTGTGTGGGTTATTACACCCAGAGTCTGCAGGACAGTAGTGTGTGTGGGTTATTACACCCAGAGTCTGCAGGACAGTAGTGTGTGTGGGTTATTACACTCAGTCTGCAGGACAGTAGTGTGTGTGGGTTATTACACTCAGTCTGCAGGACAGTAGTGTGTGTGGGTTATTACACCCAGAGTCTGCAGGACAGTAGTGTGTGTGGGTTATTACACTCAGTCTGCAGGACAGTAGTGTGTGTGGGTTATTACACCCAGAGTCTGCAGGACAGTAGTGTGTGTGGGTTATTACACTCAGTCTGCAGGACAGTAGTGTGTGTGGGTTATTACACCCAGAGTCTGCAGGACAGTAGTGTGTGTGTGGGTTATTACACCCAGAGTCTGCAGGACAGTAGTGTGTGTGGGTTATTACACCCAGAGTCTGCAGGACAGTAGTGTGTGTGGGTTATTACACCCAGAGTCTGCAGGACAGTAGTGTGTGTGGGTTATTACACCCAGAGTCTGCAGGACAGTCGTGTGTGTGGGTTATTACACCCAGAGTCTGCAGGACAGTAGTGTGTGTGGGTTATTACACCCAGAGTCTGCAGGACAGTAGTGTGTGTGGGTTATTACACTCAGTCTGCAGGACAGTAGTGTGTGTGGGTTATTACACCCAGAGTCTGCAGGACAGTAGTGTGTGTGGGTTATTACACCCAGAGTCTGCAGGACAGCAGTGTGTGTGGGTTATTACACCCAGAGTCTGCAGGACAGTAGTGTGCGTGGGTTATTACGGCAGGGATACTAAAATCTGGACTAAAGAGGCTGTACTGCTGCTGGTGTTCTCTGCTTCCTGATAGTTAATCGATTGATGAATATCACTAATTGGCCAGAAATTCCACTCACCTGGTATCTCAGGTGTACAGCACTCCCCAATTAAAGAGAGAAGAATGGAGACCAGCAGCACTACTGAGTAGCATCCCTGTCCTGCAGCCAAAAGACCGCTTTCAATTTAGTTTCATGTCCGTAATAATTGCGTAAATAATTTTGTGTCCGGTGACAAGAGTATTCCCCCCGGAGATCAATAGTATATTCTACTGGATTTGGTTTTTTATTCGAATTCCCCTTGCCTCACACACTGTAGTACAGTTACCATGGATAGAGGAGTTCCCGGGTGACAGATACTGTAATTGAGTCTGTTGATTTCAGCTGGGTCACCGGAAAGTGCAATAGTAGGTAATCTGTCAGTCAAACAGTATATAGATCTAGCACTCTTAAGTACAGATTTGACATTTCTGTCTATTTCTAATGGCAGAGTGGACACTAAGAAATCCTAACTGAACATGAGGTGTTTTTGACATTCTTCAGGCAAATCCAGTCGCCCTTTCATGCTGGAAATTCCAGTTGCAAAAGACTTGTGACGGTCAAAATGTGATTCCTCTGCTCTGTTTTAAGTGTTTATACACATCTGCGCTGTTTTTCCAGTGATACAGTGATCACATGTTCGTTAGTCGTACTGCTCGGGCACACACACACAAGTTAATCACAAACTTAAAAAACTGAGTTAGACACGCCTTCATTTGCCATCGCCGTGAGATACCACTACAGTTTGACAAGTGCGCTTTGACTGCAAAAATAGGGCCTTAAGTGTTACATACAGCATAGGTAAACAATGACTTTAGAGAATATACTTCATGTAATATATATTTTTTAAAGGTTTGCCTATTGCTACCATTAATCTTTGAAAAACATGTGCTGCAGTATACAACATTAGGACTCATCGTCACACACGGCAGATATTTCAAAATGCCTTAAGATGAAGGAATACTAAAAAGCTGCCTTCCAAAACTTGAACATTTTAGACTTTAATATTTCTCCCATTAGGAAGCTACCATGTGCATTTCAGACTTTAATATTCCTCCCGAAAGGAAGCTACCGTGTGCATTTCAGACTTTAGTATTCCTCCCGTAAGGAAGCTACCGTGTGCATTTCAGACTTTAGTATTCCTCCCGTTAGAAAGCTACTGTGTGCATTTCAGACTTTAGTATTCTTCCCGTAAGAAAGCTACCGTGTGCATTTCAGACTTTAGTATTCCTCCCGTTAGGAAGCTACCGTGTGCATTTCAGACTTTAGTATTCCTCCCGTTAGAAAGCTACTGTGTGCATTTCAGACTTTAGTATTCTTCCCGTAAGAAAGCTACCGTGTGCATTTCAGACTTTAGTATTCCTCCCGTTAGGAAGCTACCGTGTGCATTTCAGACTTTAGTATTCCTCCCGTTAGGAAGCTACCGTGTGCATTTCAGACTTTAATATTCCTCCCGTAAGGAAGCTACCGTGTGCATTTCAGACTTTAGTATTCCTCCCGTAAGGAAGCTACCGTGTGCATTTCAGACTTTAGTATTCCTCCCGTTAGAAAGCTACTGTGTGCATTTCAGACTTTAGTATTCTTCCCGTAAGAAAGCTACCGTGTGCATTTCAGACTTTAGTATTCCTCCCGTTAGGAAGCTACCGTGTGCATTTCAGACTTTAGTATTCCTCCCGTTAGAAAGCTACCGTGTGCATTTCAGACTTTAGTATTCTTCCCGTAAGAAAGCTACCGTGTGCATTTCAGACTTTAGTATTCCTCCCGTAAGGAAGCTACCGTGTGCATTTCAGACTTTAGTATTCCTCCCGTAAGGAAGCTACCGTGTGCATTTCAGACTTTAGTATTCCTCCCGTAAGGAAGCTACCGTGTGCATTTCAGACTTTAGTATTCCTCCCGTAAGGAAGCTACCGTGTGCATTTCAGACTTTAGTATTCCTCCTGTAAGGAAGCTACCGTGTGCATTTCAGACTTTAGTATTCCTCCTGTAAGGAAGCTACCGTGTGCATTTCAGACTTTAGTATTCCTCCCGTAAGGAAGCTACCGTGTGCATTTCAGACTTTAATATTCCTCCCGTAAGGAAGCTACCGTGTGCATTTCAGAATATGACGTGTCATTCCTGAGTTGCTTGTTTATTGGTCAGTGTGGACAGGCAGGGGGACCCCGGTGTTTCCTATAGGCCGATCACACAGCCTTGATTTACTCCATTCAGCTTCTGCTTCCTGTGTTTTTACTGCGACAGGAAAGCTTTGAACACGTCCACTGAATGTGGGAAAAAAACAACGTGCTCATTAGGGCGGTGAGAAGAAAACACATGTACACACCTCTGTTCTTTTCTGAAGTTAGTATCGCGGGTAAAATACACTGTTTGTCACGTTCTGTACATAGTTTGAGCTGCGGCGACCTCGTTAGCATGAGGCCTGACGTTTCTATGATAAAAGGGTAACAATGAGCTGGAGCTTCAGTTTCAAACACAAGAGTTAGTTTTTTTTATTTTCTGCTGCCGTGCTGTGTGCATAGATCTCAGAAGCTAATCTTTGGCAGACTGCTTTGTTGCTTTGACATTGTGCAATACAAGTTTGAAATAAGTGGTGAACGGTAGAGGAAACATATGGAATACACAAATATTTGTAGAACGCATAAATGTTTGCTCTGTTTCACCCACAAACAGATTTTGATGCAAAGCAATAGTTATAGATGATAGTAAATTGTGCAAAACAGGCTCCTGTAAAAGCAACGAGCTCTGTGAATGCATATACCATATCCCCACACACACACACAGACACACACGCACACCGACTCTTTAACGAGTGGAAACATAGTTCATTAGTATTAACAGACTGAATCTGCTCCGATCTCTGAGGGAATCAATGAGGCCAGGTTATACGAGGTAAAGGCAGTGATTACAATCAGAGTACTAATTAGCTCTTTAAGAGCTCATTGGAAATGGGAGGTACATGTGCACTTCTCCACAGCTTTTCTGCCTGGCTGGGGTATCTAAAGCCACTTACAAACTGCCCCAACAAACATCAACAAACACCAACAACCGCCAACGTCTGTTCGGTGTGCGGTGCCTGTTGGTGTTACGATCGGTGGAATGTAGGGACCCAATAGCAGGCAGGGGTACCAAAAAAAAAAACGAAGTTTAATGTTCAATAACCGGTACAAAATCCAAATCCAAAAAGAGAAGTCGAAAAACAGGCAGGGGTCGGTAACGGGAAGGCACGGCAGAAGTACAAACACACAGTCCAGTAAACAGGGTCGCGAGAACACGGACAGAGGTCAATACCAGAAGATCAATCAGACACCAAAACGAAGACTCGACTAACAAACAAAACAAAAACTCGGAAGATACAAATAACTGGGAAGATACAAATAACTGGGACTACTAGAACACGACAGGCAGAAAGACAAGGCTATAATAATTTTAATGTGACGAACTCGCGACGAGGGACTAAGACTACTGGTATAAATGCATGTGTAGACAGGTGCAAACACTTAGCTTGAGAACAGCATGCAAAAATAAATCAGGTGTGGAGGGTTGACAAGATAACAAGATAATTAGTACTCGTTAGTAATAAACCTATCCTGACCTAGCGTTAGTAAATTAGTAAATGACATGCACGAGAAACGTAAGGTAACATGAACACATGGTTAGAGAGTTAGTATTACCCAATCCTGATCTAACATTAGTAGATTAGTAAATAGACACGGGAGAATGAAACAATAAGGGAAGCGTGAGTGACAGCAAGAGAGAGAAGCAGTATGAACGCAAGGCAGCGGAAAAACATGGAAAAATGTATGCTTCATAAACTGTGACAATACTAAACATGACAGAAATACAAAACAGACTCAGAACATAACAGTTGGTGCCTGTTGGCAGTTGTTGGTTTGTTGGCCAAAGTTTTTTTTGTCTTCAGATGACAAATGTGATGGTATAAGCTAGGTTACTAATATGAACCCTCTTAGTTTGTTTGGGTTTTTCTGGGCTGTGTGTAACTTGGCAGTTATTTTCCCCAAAATTCTAAATACAACTGCCAACGGTGGAATGTTGGGATGTTGGTCAAAGTTGGGGCAGCTTCACACCTCAGTCTTTATTTTCATCACTAAAATCATTTTCATACTCCTTTTTATGCAAATGTTTGCACTATAGCACAATAAGCACAATGTTAACATGGGGGTTTTTACTTTTCATGACATGCACAGCTATTTCTGACACAATCTAGCTTTAGAGGGTAAACCATCCCTCTAAACATGAATAGCACCTAATTAAACATTTTTTTTACAGCTTGTTGAAATTCTGGGATTGCAAGTGTGGTTGGAATACAAACCAGCATACACAGTGGGTCCCCAGAACCGAGTTTGGGAACCCCTGCTTTAACCCATAATAATAATACTAGATTATTCTCCAGCCCCTTCTTGCACCCAAGATAGCATCTAACTTTGTAAGATTACATATGATTACTACTATAGGTCGTGACCCTGAAGAGTTAGCATTAGCATTAGCGCTGAATGTTTGCATTCATCATAGTCACTCTGGTCATAACATTTGCGAAAGTTTTGCCTAAATGTAATAATTCAACAATTAATGTTTTTCCCTTAAGGAAGAAAATGCAAATTATATAAGTGACTTGTGTAAAAAATACAAGAAATTTATGGATTAAAGTAGAAATTTTCTTTTTTCTAAAGTTCAAAAAAGGAATTTTTATACCACTAAATGAAAGCAACATGGCCAAAAGACTCAATAACACTCTAAAAGTCTGTCAATTTAATAACTTGTTTACTATAAGGTTTTTCTATTCTTTTTTTATTATGTGTGTTTTTCAGATTTCAGATTCCTGCAAAACACAAGAATTTTAAATGTAATATTTCATTTAATTTAATCAAAATTCAACCCCACAAAAAACCCCCATGAGATTTCTGGAGCTGGCTTGGTGCCTTCCTCAGAAGCTACCTGCTTCTCTTCAGCAGAATTAACTAACAGCACAAATAAACTCCATTTAAATCAGTCATTTTTAGGAACCTATGAAAAGCCTGCTTGATTGACAGAGAGGAAAGGAAAAGATGAACAAAAACAAGCGAAACAAACAAACACTACAAAACCAGTTTCTCTCCACCTTCTGCAAGAGTCTTCTTAAGATGTTGCAACAGTTTAAATATGTATTGGACCCAGGATTGGTGGATATGATGGTCTCTTGATTGTAGTGAGTTTGCGGGGTGCAGTTTCTGAGTTCCCACTACAGCGTACTCTGATCCACGGTTTTTCTGGGTTTTATTGTGACAATTGTTTTTGAAATGCGCTATATAAATACATTTTGATTTGATTTTGATTTGATCCCTGTAAACAGTGAGGTATACACACGTACACACACAAAAATGCACACCCACACACACACACACAAAGGTTACACACACTGTGCGTTTGTGTTTGTTTGGATTTTGATGCCTTGGGTGACACAGGAAGTGATGACCAGAAGTGCCAGTCCCCAGACTGGCCTCCACTTCCTGGGTTAGACCACATTGATAACATTGTCGCCTGGCAACAACAGCACTTCCTGCTTTTAGTCTTAGGAATTTTTTGTGTTTACTTGGGAGACGCTGTTAAAAATAACACAAGCCCTTGTTCTCACTGTTGTTTAAAAATGTTTCTTTTTTTTGTGAAGATGGTTTGTAAACTGGATTTTTGTGAATCATACAAAGAACTTCTAATCCAATTCAAGGTCAAACATTTGAACAAACACCAACATCTCAGACACTAGTGAAGCACTTAAAAACCATAAGTAATGCTTATTCTGAAGCTAGCTGTTTCTTTAAAGATAAACAAAACATTATATAAACATTTTTCAACAACTACTCCTTCCAGATAAAAATTGAATAAATACCAATATGTTAATCACACTGTACTTTAGAGGAGACATTTTATTAATAAACAAAATTAATCAAGCGCAGGAAATTCATCTTTTAAAAATAAACGGACCCCCTACACGGAAAGATGTACTTTGTGGGCTTTTCAGGATAATGATGGAAGCAGGTTTCTTAACAACTCCTGATGTCAGTTATTTCTAAATGAAGCCAAGCTTGCCTCTGAAATTCAGTTTCTCAGGCACATCACACAGGCCGGTGATTGTGAAAGATGTTGCACTTACATGCAGTTAAGAGGTTTCACCAGAGCCAGCATCTCCAGGTCATGCTGGGGTAATTAAATGTGGGGGTAACTCCAGCGGTGATTTAGCATGCCAGGGCTAGTTTTGTTGGTGGAAGTAAGCGCAGTTTGCTTCTGGTTACTCAGAAGGGACTCATTTAGAAAGAAGGACAGAGTCAGGCATGTGATAGCCAGCCTGTTCCAGTAATACTCCCTCTGTCTAATCCTACTGGGTGCCCCAAATTTCACATGTAATTCCGACACATACCTACAGGCTATGACTAGCATCCTCTGACTTGCCGAAAAATGATTTATGGACTGGCAGAACCCAGACCTAAGTTCAAACAGTATTTGTTTTGGATTTAAGAACTTTTCTGCATTTGACTAAGCTCGCCTGGTGTATTGGAACAAATGAAATAAGTTTAAACCCCACCCATATGCTCTTCCTAGCAGGTTTAAGTTCTGCCAGGAAAGATCAATAGAGCACAGAAAAGTATTTGAATCCAAAACAAATACTATTTGAACCAGTTTCTGGCAGTTGAGAACAGCTGAGAATTCCAACAAAATTCAATCAAAGACAAATACTTATAAATGAAAGATCTTCCACTCATACCCACGCTCACCTGCACCCTTTCCGTTTCAACATCGGTTGCTTCCCTTAAATTTGATTCAAAAGCCTGTGGGCGATCTGCCCTCTCAAACTGGGTGGTGTCCGCATCCTTCCAGAAGGAGAGAGAGATAAGTGCAAACATGCTGAAAGTGGACTTTAGGTGAGCAAGTAGGCTCAAAAAGGCATGATGATCTTACTTATGTGGGTACTAGTGCACTTTATCCAAGAGACTCTGGTCATCCAATTGCCTCGCATTCACCCTCTGCTCAAGAGGACTATCAGAACACAGGCCTATTCGCTTCTGCTCTCTGTGTGACTATCAGAACACAGGCCTATCCGGTTCTGCTCTCTATGTGACTATCAGAACACAGGCCTATTCAGTTCTGCTCTCTGTGTGACTATCAGAACACAGGCCTATTCGCTTCTGCTCTCTATGTGACTATCAGAACACAGGCCTATCCAGTTCTGCTCTCTATGTGACTATCAGAACACAGGCCTATCCGGTTCTGCTCTCTGTGTGACTATCAGAACACAGGCCTATTCAGTTCTGCTTTCTGTGTGACTGTCAGAACACAGGCCTATTCAGTTCTGCTCTCTGTGTGACTATCAGAACACAGGCCTATTCAGTTCTGCTCTCTATGTGACTATCAGAACACAGGCCTATCCGGTTCTGCTCTCTGTGTGACTATCAGAACACAGGCCTATTCAGTTCTGCTCTCTGTGTGACTATCAGAACACAGGCCTATTCAGTTCTGCTTTCTGTGTGACTATCAGAACACAGGCCTATTCAGTTCTGCTTTCTGTGTGACTATCAGAACACAGGCCTATCCGGTTCTGCTCTCTGTGTGACTATCAGAACACAGGCCTATCCGGTTCTGCTCTCTGTGTGACTATCAGAACACAGGCCTATCCGGTTCTGCTCTCTGTGTGACTATCAGAACACAGGCCTATTCAGTTCTGCTCTCTATGTGACTATCAGAACACAGGCCTATCCGGTTCTGCTCTCTATGTGACTATCAGAACACAGGCCTATCCGGTTCTGCTCTCTGTGTGACTATCAGAACACAGGCCTATTCAGTTCTGCTCTCTATGTGACTATCAGAACACAGGCCTATCCGCTTCTGCTCTCTGTGTGACTATCAGAACACAGGCCTATCCGGTTCTGCTCTCTGTGTGACTATCAGAACACAGGCCTATTCGCTTCTGCTCTCTATGTGACTATCAGAACACAGGCCTATTCGCTTCTGCTCTCTATGTGACTATCAGAACACAGGCCTATTCAGTTCTGCTCTCTATGTGACTATCAGAACACAGGCCTATTCAGTTCTGCTCTCTATGTGACTATCAGAACACAGGCCTATCCGCTTCTGCTCTCTATGTGACTATCAGAACACAGGCCTATCCGGTTCTGCTCTCTGTGTGACTATCAGAACACAGGCCTATCCGGTTCTGCTCTCTGTGTGACTATCAGAACACAGGCCTGTCCGCTTCTGCTCTCTGTGTGACTATCAGAACACAGGCCTATTCAGTTCTGCTCTCTGTGTGACTATCAGAACACAGGCCTATTCGCTTCTGCTCTCTGTGTGACTATCAGAACACAGGCCTATCCGGTTCTGCTCTCTGTGTGACTATCAGAACACAGGCCTATTCAGTTCTGCTCTCTGTGTGACTATCAGAACACAGGCCTATCCGGTTCTGCTCTCTATGTGACTATCAGAACACAGGCCTATCCGGTTCTGCTCTCTATGTGACTATCAGAACACAGGCCTATCCGGTTCTGCTCTCTATGTGACTATCAGAACACAGGCCTATCCGGTTCTGCTCTCTGTGTGACTATCAGAACACAGGCCTATCCGGTTCTGCTCTCTATGTGACTATCAGAACACAGGCCTATCCGGTTCTGCTCTCTGTGTGACTATCAGAACACAGGCCTATCCGGTTCTGCTCTCTGTGTGACTATCAGAACACAGGCCTATCCGGTTCTGCTCTCTGTGTGACTATCAGAACACAAGCCTATTCAGTTCTGCTCTCTGTGTGGTAGAAAAGCAGCACTTCTGCAGAACAAACAGGAAGCCAGGGGAGTCTGTTCTGGGCGAGATTGACATGCCGTTGTTTTTACTTGCCAGGGAAGTCGATGTGAAATTCTGGTCACTAAAAATGTGGTTAAAGCCCACAAGACTAAAGACGTTGTGGTTAGCCCTGCTAACAATTGTTTTCTTCCCAGAACATTTCTGAAAAAATTTATCCATTTCTCCTGACAAATTTGTCCAGTATGCTGGATGTCCCTTAAAAATTATTCACTTTTAGTCATTTTTTTAAGGACCATTGCAAGAATGGGCTTAGAATATCATTCAATTTTGTTCTTCAACTTATAAAGAAGTTTAATTGGAGATGTTCATTCATGTAAAAAAAATTTCCAAGAATGTTAGAGATCATTAGGGGGGATGTTACTGGTAAGCCTGCATACAACAAAAATATTTTTATGCAATATTTTGCAACAATAGGGACAAAAGGCTGTGTACAGAATGTTCTTGTCATATCATTGTTTCACAACCAAATGGTAGTCTAACTGAAATGTTCTAGAAACATTTTGCGTTAGCTGGGAGTGCAGTTATTATGACCCCTAAAGTTAATTCCCACTATGTTCCCATCATGCTTAGCGGCATAAACTTTGTGACTCATCCCCACAGTACATTAATCTGTAAGAGACATGTTGAAGAAGGAGGCCTGAGTAAACCGGACTGGTATGAGCCTGTGCATATGTGTGTTAGGCAATGGTTGACTTTATGATCTCAGATTAATCAGTAGTCCTGTCCATGAGTGGCCGGCTATTAAAACATCTGGCCCTGTTTATGAGGACCACACACAAATACACACACACACACACACACACACGCACGCACGCACACACACACACACGCAAATGTTCATCCTGTTGATGAGAAATTTTCACCAGATCTGCCACCATGGCGACACCAGTCCAGGGGGGCGGAGCAAGGCGCAGGGCAAATGTTCTAGAATAAAACGCCATATATATTTTTTCTTTCCATTTTGGTTTAAACACAAACTTCTTCCTGTAAATTCAGTGTCAGGCTTTGTGAGAATGTGTGTTAAGGGGGAGAGGAGAGGGAAAGAGGAGGGGGTAGTGTCGCTCATTTATCATAAACTGTGTTTTCTCAAGCCCCCCCCCCCCCCAGTACCCAGCCTTACATTCCAACATGGTTCTCATTTTGAGGTCTCACTTGCCCTGCAGATTCTGCATATTCTCCCCAACAACATGGTGAAGAAGGAAACTGACACATTTCACTGCTTTTTACCATGTCGGATAGCATTAACAACATACAGACTATACAACCTATGTAGGCTCTTTATTTACAGACAGTGCAGAACAATGGCTTCAGTTCTGCCACAGGATGACTGCTTTTTATTTTAGTGTAAATCACCAACTAATTCAGACCCAAGGTGAGATTATATATTTTATAAAAAACGTATCAAAAACTGCTTTAAATAATAAATTTACTTCTGAGCAGTGAAAGAAACCAGCACACCGTGCGGCTCTCACACCAAGGTTACCGATCCCTGAGCTAGAGTATCAGTGCTAGTTTTACATGTGGCAAAGATTTGCACTACAAATAAATACAAAAAAAAATGTAAACCATATTTGTAAAAAGAACTGAATGAGAACATCAGTGATAAAGCAAATGTTTACGTTAGAAAAATGCGAATGGCAGACATTTTAATCTTGTTGATGAGTGCAGCAAATTTTGGAAAGCCTGCTCTCAATGAGACAGGCAGTAATTTAGATTTAAGGCTCTGTCGAAGGCTGGGAAGAGGCCTGTGGAAACAGGTGCGTGTTTCTGAGGGAAAAAATGATAAATACACAAATGTGTCGAGAGCAATGACAGATTATCGGAAACGCTAACAGCAGTAATATTTTTCAGTGGATTTAATGTGGAAAATAATAGCCATGGCTGAATAAAATGGGTTTATCCTCCAGACATTGTATGTTTGGATAGAAATTTACATATTCATGCAAATGCCTGCTTCTGGATTTGCCGTCTGAATGACCTGGCAGCCAATGAGTAATTAAATACACCTGGCCCCTTCTGCAGCCCAGGTTTTATGCCCCATGGGAAATGCAGTCTGTTCCCTATAAATGTTGTAGGCCCAAACTTTCACAGGGGGGTTGGGTGGGGGGGGGGAGGGGGTAGGGCAGGATCCATTAAAATGTTTTCTTTAGTTTACTGACCCACAGTACAGTGCCTGTGTTGTGAAGAGGGGTGACTGAGGTGCTGATATGTCTCGTAACACAAAAATACTAAATTAAACACACAAAAATGTACATTTCATCAAACGCTCTTCTCTTCTAGGTTACATCTCAAGAGAATAAAAACGAAAGGCTAAACTGTTTTATTTCAGCTTGTTTTCTTTTCTCTAAGTGGGTTTATTCTGTACTGATGAAAAGGGGTATGGTTAATGGTTAACTGCAGAGCAGGAAGTGAGGCATAAGATGTGATTGAATGACATTATTCTGCTTTCACAAAGTCTGACACCTCCAGTGAACAAAAGGCATGTTTTATGTCCGTGGCCGAGGGCAGCACTTGATGGGAATTGAAATGTCAGTTAATGGACCCATAATCAAACTGGTAAATCAAAAAGAAATGAAATGCATTAAATTATAAATTATAATGCAAAATAGCTGTCTCAAATATATTTATTACCGTAATTTAAGCGGGAGGAAACAAGTCCTCATTTGCTTTTAAGATCTGACAATAGACACGAGTAGAAAACTATTTACGTCAATCATAGGAACATTAATTTTGCATTCAAATATCTCACAATTTCAAGCACTCAAGGGGACCATTATTATTATAGTCACACTGGTTCGCTGATGTTGAAAAAAAAATGCAACCGTACACAAAGCTTAGTCAAGTTCAATGGTAATATTCCTGATATAAGAGCACAGCTCTTTTTTCACTTTGGATTATTTCGCTGCCAAGAGCCCTAATTCTGTTCATCACCTTTTGAATGTTACTTGATGAGCAATTAAGCTTTTTGTCTCTCCCTTCTGCTGTGATATCGAAGCCTGAGTAAGAGGTTGTTAATAGAAACAGGGTCCAGAGAGCCGGCGTAATGAGACCACCTTTCTCAAGATGTCACATAAAGCTTCGTTAAGGGAACCATGCAATCTGGGCCTTCTGTACCCATGACAACGGACTGGGGTGGGGTTTGATTAAATTCATTAAGATCCTGAATAATGAAGACCTTCGTAAAAGCCTCAAAATTTTTAAAAACGAACAAAACCCTTATTTGATTTAGAGGAGACTTCCCGTAACGCGATACGCCATAATGCTATGTTCTTGCATCGGGAGGGCGTGTGCCGCGATGAGATTCCAAGGATTTGTCGTCGTAATTTACAATCTTTTTCATCTGGAAGGTTCCGGAGGCCCACTTAGCATCCATCACTCCCTCGGCCGCACACGGAGATTACCTCCTGACATTCTCCTTGCCTCCCTACGTTCTGCCAAATTTTATTATGAAAGGGAGAACAACCGTGACGTCGTCAGTGAACGAACGTATAGAGACATCCCTTTCTTCAGACTGACATTTAACAGCACATATTTCAGAAGATTTCTTGACTTCATGCGACATGTTTTCTGTTTCTATCCCTTACACGATCTGTCACTGCAAATATCTGTGGTTTACATTATTATTATTATTATTATTATTATTATTATTATTGAACATTGGAGTGAATCCCATTCTCGACTTGCATGTGATACTGTCATTGGTTAAACTTTGGGGGAGACAAATGACTCATGGCCCATATGTTGTTAGGCTAATTTAGGGGGACAATTAAGTCATGTGACCCATGTGTATGGCTACAGTATTTATCAAGCTACAATACAATTTACCTGTAAATAACAAGAGCAAGCCAAATTTACTTAAACATAGTAACACACTATATACCTATACATCTTTATATACAAACGTATACATTTACATTTTTCCAGCAAATTACATGTTTCAATATGGCTGTATGTTCAGATTTACCAGATTTTTTTGCTTAAAATTTCTTAGATTTTGATCCATTCTAAATAAATATAAATATAAATATAACGTGGGTTTCGTTTAAAAAAATTAGGCGCAGCTTCGCTGACGTTTTCTTTCAAATACAACAAAAACAACATGTGACATGGCCGTGCAAGGGTGAGAGATCTTACAACACTTCCACAGTACGGTTGGAAAATAGTATTGCAGATATTTTTCGCATACTGCTAAACAGTGCACATTAAACTGCACACTTTTCCCAGTGCACTGTACACAGGAGACAGGGTGCAGTAGATAGGACTCAAGATTACCCAGGTAACCAGAATGCATCCACCAATCACCATCAGTGTTGTTCTATTAGTTTTTACCAATGCACTTTGTGATTGGTGCATTTCCTCTACAAGGTGAAATTGTGATTATTTCACCCCTAATTTATTTATCCATGGATGTGATGCTGCTTCTCTCTTGCTTTGCACATGAGTGCAAAGCAAAGTGTGGCCACCATCTCATTTGTTTTTAGACCAAAATCTGACAGATTAGAGTTTTTCCTGCAGCAGGGAGAAAGGCCTTATAAAAACCTTCCTGCCAGACAGAGATGAGTGTGGCTGGGCGCATCAGTCACTGGCAGTACTAAAGAAAACAAGGTAAGAAACAACAACTATGGAACTGTACCAGGTCGTGACCTTGTTTGAAGAGAATTCTGAGTGCTATATAAAGATATTGAGTTTGTAATGTTCTGGACACTGTAGAACGTAGAGCCTGAATGCCACTTGCGTGGTTATTTGGCTCTATTCACAGTAGAACTTAGAGCCTGAATGCCACTTGCGTGGTTATTTGGCTCTATTCACAGTAGAACTTAGAGCCTGAATGCCACTTGCGTGGTTATTTGGCTCTATTCACAGTAGAACTTAGAGCCTGAATGGCACTTGCGTGGTTATTTGGCTCTATTCACAGTAGAACTTAGAGCCTGAATGCCACTTGCGTGGTTATTTGGCTCTATTCACAGTAGAACTTAGAGCCTGAATGCCACTTGCGTGGTTATTTGGCTCTATTCACAGTAGAACTTAGAGCCTGAATGGCACTTGCGTGGTTATTTGGCTCTATTCACAGTAGAACTTAGAGCCTGAATGCCACTTGCGTGGTTATTTGGCTCTATTCACAGTAGAACTTAGAGCCTGAATGGCACTTGCGTGGTTATTTGGCTCTATTCACAGTAGAACTTAGAGCCTGAATGCCACTTGCGTGGTTATTTGGCTCTATTCACAGTAGAACTTAGAGCCTGAATGGCACTTGCGTGGTTATTTGGCTCTATTCACAGTAGAACTTAGAGCCTGAATGCCACTTGCGTGGTTATTTGGCTCTATTCACAGTAGAACTTAGAGCCTGAATGCCACTTGCGTGGTTATTTGGCTCTATTCACAGTAGAACTTAGAGCCTGAATGCCACTTGCGTGGTTATTTGGCTCTATTCACAGTAGAACTTAGAGCCTGAATGGCACTTGCGTGGTTATTTGGCTCTATTCACAGTAGAACTTAGAGCCTGAATGCCACTTGCGTGGTTATTTGGCTCTATTCACAGTAGAACTTAGAGCCTGAATGCCACTTGCGTGGTTATTTGGCTCTATTCACAGTAGAACTTAGAGCCTGAATGCCGCTTGCGTGGTTATTTGGCTCTATTCACAGTAGAACTTAGAGCCTGAATGCCGCTTGCGTGGTTATTTGGCTCTATTCACAGTAGAACTTAGAGCCTGAATGCCGCTTGCGTGGTTATTTGGCTCTATTCACAGTAGAACTTAGAGCCTGAATGCCGCTTGCGTGGTTATTTGGCTCTATTCACAGTAGAACTTAGAGCCTGAATGCCACTTGCGTGGTTATTTGGCTCTATTCACAGTAGAACTTAGAGCCTGAATGCCACTTGCGTGGTTATTTGGCTCTATTCACAGTAGAACTTAGAGCCTGAATGCCACTTGCGTGGTTATTTGGCTCTATTCACAGTAGAACTTAGAGCCTGAATGCCACTTGCGTGGTTATTTGGCTCTATTCACAGTAGAACTTAGAGCCTGAATGCCACTTGCGTGGTTATTTGGCTCTATTCACAGTTCATACTTCTATGTTGGAATCACACATTTATTAATACAGATTGATTACCTCAGGCATGCATTTAATTGGCTAAATCTTTGATGAGAACTCTAAGTAGAGTCTGATTTAAACTGCTAAAAAAAGCACATGTTAAACAATAACTTATGTTATTAATTCATTAAATAAAAAACTTATGTTAACTTTAACTTTTTCTATTAACTAAATTTCACATACTGAATTAAATATTTCTAGATCAGGGATACTCAATCCTATCCAGAAACGGCCGGTGTCAGTGCAGGTTTTTGTTCCAACCAAGCAGTGACACACCTGATCCTACTGATCAAGGTCCTTAGCAAAGACTCTGGTGGTTGATTAGACCCCTGTTCTAGATTAAATTAAACTCATTTTTTTACTTTCTTCATATGTAGTCTGCCTAAGAAATCAACACACACACACACACACACACACACACACACACACACGCATACATAACCATAAGCACACACAGACACACAGACACACACACACACACACACACACACACACACACACACACACACACACACACACACACACGCATACATAACCATAAGCACACACAGACACACAGACACACGCACACGCACACACACACAAGCATACATAACCATAAACACACACAGACACACAAACTCACACACACACACACACACACACACACACACACACACACACACACTCATACATAAACATAAACAGACACACAAACACACAAACCCATACATAACCATAAACACACAGACACACAGACACACAAACTCACACACACACACACACACACACACACAAACGCATACACACGCATACATAACCATAAACACACACAGACACACAGACACACAGACACACACACACACACACACACACACACACACACGCAAACATAACCATAAGCACACACAGACACACAGACACACAAACTCACACACACACACACACACACACACAAACACACACACGCATACACACGCATACATAACCATAAACACACACAGACACACAGACACACAGACACACAGACACACGCACACACACACACACACACACACTCACGCACACACACACACACACACACACACACACAGCCACTGGGCACAAGAGATTCTCCGTGGACAGCAGGCGCTCTAATGAGATGCAGCTCTCCACACACACCTGTGGCCAGCCATTGATTGCTCAGATTAATTATATGACAGCTGTCCAGATATCCAAATGCTGTTTACATGGAAATTCAACCAAATCTCGCTCCTGGAGAAACCTCAAAATGTCAGACAAATAGCAGTGTCAAAATATGTCAAGAGCCACGTCTGCCATAGCAGACCCGTCTCTTTGTCTTATCTGGACAAATAACCACAACAGGATGTCTGACCTGTCAAAATCTCAAGGTTTTACACACATCCTGTACAGAAGGACCCTCTAATATCACCAAGCAGTTTCACACCCGAGGTGATTTTATTTATTTATTTATTAAGAAGCTGGGCATCAAGGTGATACCCATTCTAAAACAATTTGCCCACTGAAAATGTATGCAGTGTTCTACCTCCGCTAATGCATACACCGAAACAATACACCGATACCCCTCCAAGAGAGTTGCTCACCAGAGAAATAAACCCAGGTCATATCAATACTTGTAAACTGTTCAGTAAACTGCAGCAACCTATTCACATGAATAAAATTAACCATAGACCGACTTTTCCCCTTTTTGAATGAACTCTCCTGTGAAGAAATCAAACGTCAAGACAAACATAACTCCTGAAAATCTATTAAATCTCCACCAGATTCCAGCGTGTAAATTCTTTGCAGATATACATCAAACCCCCACAATCTGAATGGATACCATCGTGTTCCATATCCACTTCTCATGCTGTGCGAAGATATTGCACAGATAATATTTAACAGGCGAACTAGATGAGAAACAGTATGCATGTACGTATATGATCCTGAAACATCACCCATGGATGGACACAAACCAGACTGAGAATGGAAGCATTTTACTGATTTTGAACTTGCACTCTAGCTTAGAGGAAACTGTGTTCAAACATGTGGGTGGGGTTAAATTAAAACATTGAGTTTGGCTCAGACTTAAGGATAAGACTTAAGAATAAGTAGTGCAATATTTTCCCCTCATTTTGTACCCCCTCAAGTGAAAGATTTTAAACAGAAAGGCCTGTAAGAGCTAAATGAGCTAAATCTATCATTGGACTGTTTTGCATTTTGACTGAACCTCAGATTCCTTTAAGTGAAATCAGCAGTTGCAGATGCAGATGCTATCTATGCTAACTCAAATAGCCTCTGGACTCCTGAGTCTAATAAAGTCTCTTTAGGTTAATAACAAACATACATACATAAAGCGATCCATAAATATCACTGTTCACATCACACCTTTGCCTTAAGTTTGCAAAGTGCTGTAATTTGTCTTGATTGAAAAGGACTTAATGTGCCTTAATTTTGTGTAATAGAGCACCTATTTTCATATTGTAGTCTGACATCCCATTGTATGAGGGATCAGGATTATTTGATGGAAACTGCTGAGACATTTTGATGATGTGTCAGATTTGAGCATTTGAAGACCAGGATGACCAAGAATCTCTGTTATAACTCATGACATCATTTTGTTTAATTTTTATATGAATTTCTGTACATTACTGCCATACGTCCTCTGCCAGTCACATTCAATTGTATCACCAATTACTGAAAGAGAATAAATAGTTTCCATATAGGCTTTTCCACAAGCCTACTCAAATGCCAGTTATTAATCTGCTCCTGCTATCTAAATAAACACCTGATATCTTGTCAATAGGAGAGGCTGGAATCCTGGGCTTTGTTGATAGAAGCACGGAGGTTTAAGCACACTGTCGCTGAATTTTGTGCTTAATTTAAATCGTTTTCCTCCCTGACAGCTGAGTAGTGAAATTCTCAAGATGTGGCCTGCATGCGCACAGTCCCTGTGAGCCTTCTCTTAGCGCAGTGTTTCAGTAATCACAACCTGCGTCCGTCTCTTCCACAGCCCCCCGTCAAGTACAGATGCAAAAAATAGGAGAGACAAAAAAAAGCAATTAAAAAGAGCTATTTTTTAATTATATGGTTATTATACCGAAGATAGTATATATTATGGTATTTGCGCCATGTGGCGCTGTAATGGCGACATGTAGTCCAGCTGTCTCTCATGTTCGTGTTTGTTAATTTGAATGTATTTTGTTGTGTCTGGCTTTTGTCTTTTGTTTTTTCATGCGCTGTGTCTGTTGTGGTACGGGGAAGTGGGCTGGAGATTGTTCAGGGCACTCCTGCTGCTCGTTTTGATAATACAGACGATAATTAATTAATTAAATGAATAAAATGAATTCAACTTTGACCCTGTTGCTGCCTTTGTTGTTATGGTAACGTTTGTCTCGGACAGTGGATGTAAGGATCTGTGTTCTACTGGTCATTTGTACCTTTATTTTGTATGTATTGTTTATTCTTAGTTTTCACCTGACTTGTTTATTTTCCGGTTTTGCCTAGTTGTCCCGTGTCTACTTGTTTACACCTGATCTGTCACTCCCCGTTTACGTCTCTGTACCATTCGGGTGATCTCATTGGTGTTCGGGTTCCCTCTTGCTTCACACCTATCTCTGTGCACTTAGATTTACTAATTACCACTAACATACTAATGATAGATAAGATCTACTAACTCAATTAACAAACTAATTTGTATATACTTACTAATCATACTAACAGCAGGGGTGTGTATAGTTACTAATCTCACTAATATATTAGAGCGCACATTTTCATGCTGTTCTGTCCTTGCTAATCATTCTCAGCTGCTTCTGATCTACTCTGCCTGTCATCTTACTCTATGCACGATTTCCTGAAACTCCAGGTCATCTGTCATTGTGTGGGTTTGGAATCCAGTCCGCGTTTTCCCTAGTTGTCTCTGTGGTTGTTTAATTGTTTCCCAGATGTATGTCATTGTCTCTCGTTTGGAACCCCGCCTTCTCACACACCTGATTCCCTTTGTGTCATTTGTATCTTGTGCATTTAAACCCCGTGTTACTTCCAGTCTGTGTCGGATCGTTGTGATTACCTTTTCCAGTGCCTGTTATCTTCTAAAGCCTGAGATCTGTAGTATTATTCCGCGACACCTGTTTGCTCTACTATTCTTTTGCCTTGCCCTTATCTGTCCAGTCTGCCTGTTCGGTTTTGACCTCGTTTGTTTATCTACCATTCTCCTGCCTGATCCTGTTGTACCTACCTACCTCTGATCACCTGGTTTGACCCCTGTACGGATTAACTACCATTCTCCTGCCTGATCCTTGTGTACCTACCTACCTCTGATCACCTGGTCTGAACCCTGTACGGATTAAAGAACTCTTTTGCCTAATCCTGTGGTCTGCGTCTGGGTCCTTACCCCTCCCGCTACGGAGATCGTAACAGTACGATCCGACCATTCTTGGACCCAGCAGACCCAAGCCACCTGCACGCCGCCCTCCTGCGGCAAGGAGCCATGAGTGGCCAACAGGCAGTCATCGAGTCCGTGACCCAAGATCTGCGGTTTCTGATGGCCTGGGAGATCGATCCCTTCGGCCCGGATCCCTATGAGAACTACCTCATGGGGATCTGGGGGCAGAACCCGGAGTTTGCCCGCCGTCATGCCGACCACCACCCATCACTCCAGACTCCTCCACCCAGCTCCCACTCCGTTAGGCTCGGAGTGGTCTCCCTCCATCCTGATAACTCTGAGCCTAGCCACAACCTGGAAGCGGCTAAATTTAAGGGTACCCGTCTTGCCCTTTGCCCGAGGGGCTATGGACCCGGGAGGAAACGATGGAGTCCTGGTTCCCGGCTCCGTCGACGGGCTCAACCGCCCGTTGACGGGGGATCCATCGCCTTTCCGTCCCAGCCCAAGCCTCCTGTTCCGTCCCGTCACAGCTCCTCTGTTCCGTCCAGTCATAGCTCTCCTGCCCCGTTCCGTCCCAGCTCTCCTGTCCCTTCCTGTGCCAGCCCTCCTGTCCCTGCCCGTTCCAGCCCTCCTGTCCCGTTCAGTCCCAGCTCTCCTGTCCCGTTCAGTCCCAGCTCTCCTGTCCCGTTCAGTCCCAGCTCTCCTGCCCCGTTCAGTCCCAGCTCCCCTGGCCCGGTCAGGCCCAGCTCTCCTGTCCCGTTCAGTCCCAGCTCTCCTGTCCCGTTCAGTCCCAGCTCTCCTGTCCCGTTCAGTCCCAGCTCTCCGGTCCCGTTCAGTCCCAGCTCCCCTGTTCCTTCCCGCCCCAGCTCCCCTGTCCCGTCCCATCCCAGCTCCGCTGTTCCGTCCCGTCCCAGCTCCCCTGTTCCGTCCTGTGCCAGCCCTCCTGTCCCTGCCCGTTCCAGCCCTCCTGTCCCGTTCAGCCCCAGCTCTCCTGTCCCGTTCAGTCCCAGCTCTCCTGTCCCGTTCAGTCCCAGCTCTCCGGTCCCGTTCAGTCCCAGCTCCCCTGTTCCTTCCCGCCCCAGCTCCCCTGTCCCGTCCCATCCCAGCTTCGCTGTTCCGTCCCGTCCCAGCTCCCCTGTTCCGTCCCGTCCCAGCTCCCCTGTCCCGTCCCGTCCCAGCTCACCTGTTCCGCCCCGTCCCAGCTCCCCTGTTCCGTCCCGTCCCAACTCCCCTGTTCCGTCCCGTCCCAGTTCCGCTGTTCCGTCCCGTCCCAGCTCCGCTGTCCCGTCCCGTCCCAGCTCCCCTGTTCCGTCCCGTCCCAACTTCCCTGTTCCATCCCGTCCCAACTCCCCTGTTCCGTCCCGTCCCAACTCCCCTGTTCCGTCCCGTCCCAACTCCCCTGTTCCGTCCCGTCCCAACCCCCCTGTTCCGTCCCGTCCCAGACCCCCTGTTCCGTCCCGCCCCAGATTCCCTGTTCCGTCCCGTCCCAGCTCCCCTGTTCCGTCCCGTCCCAGCTCCCCTGTTCCGTCCCGTCCCAGCTCCGCTGTTCCGTCCCTTCCCAGCTCCGCTGCTCCGTCCCGTCCCAGCTCCACGGTTCCGTCCCGTCCCAGCTCCGCTGTCCCGTCCCGTCCCAGCTCCCCTGTCCCGTCCCGGCCCAGCTCCGCTGTCCCGTCCGGTCCCAGCTCCGCTGTCCCTTCCTGTCTCAGTTCTCCTGTCCCTTCCCGTCCCAGTTCCCCTGTCCCTCCCCGGTCCATGCCTCCTGTCCCTCCCCGGTCCATGCCTACTGTCCCTCCCCGGTCCATGCCTCCTGTTCCTCCCCGGTCCATGCCTCCTGTCCCTCCCCGGTCCATGCCTCCTGTCCCTTCCCGGTCCATGCCTCCTGTCCCTCCCCGGTCCATGCCTCCTGTCCCTCCCCGGTCCATGCCTCCTGTCCCTCCCCGGTCCATGCCTCCTGTCACTCCCCGGTCCATGCCTCCTGTCACTACCCGGTCCATGCCTCCTGTCACTCCCCGGTCCATGCCTCCTGTCCCTCCCCGGTCCATGCCTCCTGTCACTCCCCGGTCCATGCCTATGGCCCCGTCCGGTCCCGGACCTCCAGGCCCGTTTCGTTCCACGCCAACAGTCCCGTCCTGCTCCCTGCCTCCTCTCAAGTTGCCGAGCCAGCTAGTCTCCTCGCCTGAGCGGCCCAGTCCGCTAGTCTCCTCGCCTGAGCGGCCCAGTCCGCTAGTCTCCTCGCCTGAGCGGCCCAGTCCGCTAGTCTCCTCGCCTGAGCGGCCCAGTCCGCTAGTCTCCTCGCCTGAGCGGCCCAGTCCGCTAGTCTCCTCGCCTGAGCGGCCCAGTCCGCTAGTCTCCTCGCCTGAGCGGCCCAGTCCGCTAGTCTCCTCGCCTGAGCGGCCCAGTCCGCTAGTCTCCTCTCCTGAGCGGCCCAGTCCGCTAGTCTCCTCGCCTGAGCGGCCCAGTCCGCTAGTCTCCTCGCCTGAGCGGCCCAGTCCGCTAGTCTCCTCGCCTGAGCGGCCCAGTCCGCTAGTCTCCTCGCCTGAGCGGCCCAGTCCGCTAGTCTCCTCGCCTGAGCGGCCCAGTCCGCTAGTCTCCTCGCCTGAGCGGCCCAGTCCGCTAGTCTCCTCGCCTGAGCGGCCCAGTCCGCTAGTCTCCTCGCCTGAGCGGCCCAGTCCGCTAGTCCCCTCTCCTGAGCGGCCCAGTCCGCTAGTCTCCTCGCCTGAGCGGCCCAGTCCGCTAGTCTTCTCTCCTGAGCGGCCCAGTCCGCTAGTCTCCTCTCCTGAGCGATGCAGCCGTCGCCGCCGGCCTCCTGAGCGATGCAGCCGTCGCCGCCGGCCTCCTGAGCGATGCAGCCGTCGCCGCCGGCCTCCTGAGCGATGCAGCCGTCGCCGCCGGCCTCCTGAGCGATGCAGCCGTCGCCGCCGGCCTCCTGAGCGATGCAGCCGTCGCCGCCGGTCTCCTGAGCGATGTAGCCATCGCAGTCTGTCCTGTCTGCGCCACCGTCCTGAGTGGTCCTGTCTGCACCGTCATCCTCCTGAGCGGTCCTGTCTGTGCCACCGTCCTCCTGAGTGGTCCTGTCTGCACCGTCGCCCTCCTGAGCGGTACTGTCTGCGCCATCGTCCGCCTGAACGGTCCTGTCTGCGCCGCCGTCCTTGTTTCCCTCCTCCGGACCCCCTCCACCCACCCTGCTCTGTATTTCGGACATTACAAACTTTGAACATTACTCCACTACCTGCTGTCCCATTATCCCTCCTCCGGTCCCCCTCCACCCACCCTGCTCAGCACTCAGACATTTCTCTCCAAGCCCTTTTCACCCTCCTGAAACTAAGTACCTGCTACTCCATTAGTCCTCCTCCGGTCCCCCACCACCCACCCTGCTTAGTGTTTGTCACTGCTGGGGACGTCTGGAAGCCGTCCCTTGGGGGGGGGGTACTGTAAGGATCTGTGTTCTACTGGTCATTTGTACCTTTATTTTGTATGTATTGTTTATTCTTAGTTTTCACCTGACTTGTTTATTTTCCGGTTTTGCCTAGTTGTCCCGTGTCTACTTGTTTACACCTGATCTGTCACTCCCCGTTTACGTCTCTGTACCATTCGGGTGATCTCATTGGTGTTCGGGTTCCCTCTTGCTTCACACCTATCTCTGTGCACTTAGATTTACTAATTACCACTAACATACTAATGATAGATAAGATCTACTAACTCAATTAACAAACTAATTTGTATATACTTACTAATCATACTAACGGCAGGGGTGTGTATAGTTACTAATCTCACTAATATATTAGAGCGCACATTTTCATGCTGTTCTGTCCTTGCTAATCATTCTCAGCTGCTTCTGATCTACTCTGCCTGTCATCTTACTCTATGCACGATTTCCTGAAACTCCAGGTCATCTGTCATTGTGTGGGTTTGGAATCCAGTCCGCGTTTTCCCTAGTTGTCTCTGTGGTTGTTTAAT